>JAPDSC010134523.1:0-20275 GCA_026290005.1 Latrodectus geometricus
ATACATCAAGAAAAGTAGCCAAGAGCCATCGCAATTTGATTGATACAGCAATGAACAGCAATACATATCCACCCGTCAGTAGTTTGAATCTCAATTATAGTTGCTTTATCCAAAAATTGAAAGATAGATTTTTTAAAAATTTAAAATGTTCTTTAAGTTCTAGATAATTCTAGGTCTTTAACATTTAAATTATATATTTCACGAGAGCTTCGAATGTATAAACATAAGTTAAACTTTGCATGTTAAGGTGTTATTGTTTATAAAATTTGATTTGTATAAAGCAGGGAGAGATAGAATTAATTTAATAAATATATATTTAAATAAAATTTTTTCAAATTTAATTTTGTTAGAATGCCTTTAAAATGAAATTTAACGCATAGTAAGGGATTAATTTTATGGTACAATGGTATATTTATTTAAATTACGTTACATCATTTAGGTGGTATAAGAATTATTCAAAGAGAATTATGAGAAAATAATATTTACATAAGTAATCTGGTGATATATTTGCATTGTAAATAACTGTTACTGTAGTTAGGATTGATTCCCTAGTAATAAAACAGAAATTTTTAATGTAGAAAATCCGTGGTTTGATAATAGCTCTAGGGCAGAAATAAGAAATTGATGCCTGTCGGAATACGTGCTTGGCTGTTTATCAAACTTCCTACATGACATTGGGTGAAAAAGACTTTTCCTCCATAAAAATTCCTTTTGAAAGGCAATATGATTTCATTATTCAAAAAATCCTAAATCAACTATTTAACGTATCAATAACAACATGACTTCTTTTACGTATAGCACTTGTAAAAATGTGACTTTTAAAAAATACTTCACCCAAGATGCAACACAAAGAAAAGCTAGAGATATACCAGCAAAATTTACTTGCCAAATAAAAGGTTATACAAGGATCAAATGATTGAAATTATAGCCTTTTGTGAAGTCTGGATTATCACAAAATTAGAAGCTAATATAGCAGTAATTGTTGGCTTTAACCACTGCCGCATACCTCACCTCAGAATCAAAAAAAAGTTTTGTATGTATCCTTGGGATATAGCAGTCTATACGGCTTCTACATATTATAAAAGTTGATTTGATGTAGCAGCAGGTGGTTTATTACAGGTCCTTTGCTGTTTAGATATGAAGGGTTTTCTATTAGCAATATATTGAGAGAACAAGTAGGCCAATGAAGCAATTCTATTAAATAGGTAAATAAGAATTCTTACGTACCACGCATTATTGGAATATTTCGAATAGAAAGCCCAGAATGTATGGGAGGACTTCGGGCTTTGATTTCATTATGGGATTCAATATCTCAGAGATGTAATTCTGGCTGTTCAATGTACTTACAATGCATACAATAGAGATGTGGGGATGAAATACAATACCATCAAAAATCATGATATCAGGTGCAGAGCCAGTGTTAACAGAACGATGACGATGCATAACTTCAAAATTCAACAATTTCTCACTACGTTATCAACGAATTCAAATCCGACCATCATGCTGTTGGAAGCAGAAACGAGATTCTCCTGTAGAGTTAATGTCATTCCATTCCATTGTCCATGTGAGTCGCTCATTTCATCATCGGTGGCTCAAATGCCTGTGATTCTGATGAAAGATAAGCAAAGCAATACGGATATTCCACTGCTCCAAACGACATTGAATAGTTCGAACGGATACCGAATGACGCGCAACAAATTGATTTTTTTTCGTTATGGTGTGTCATGTGACTAAGTGATCCTTCACTGTCATACGCCTTAATGTATCTGCCTTCTCTTGCACCGGTATAATGGGTTTGTGCGATTGATCAGATCAGTTCGCATCAGGAAACCTCTTGCATCCAACGATTGCAGATCAGCATCACAATTGCTTGGTTTCGTTCAATACGATCATTTATTTTTCTGAAAGATAGCCTGCATTCCGTATAGGCTATTATTTTTCTTCGATCAAACGAAGAAATTCTTTCTGAAGACACTCGATGTCTTGTACGAAATATAATTAAATTGAAAAAAAAAAATGCATATTTAGGCTGCAAAAAAAGGCAAGAAAAAACACTTGCCTTGCATTAAATCAGCACTATCTTCTCCCTTTATATAATAGGTGGCACTACATTCTTCGATGATGTATGTAGTCACTGCAATATTAATGATTTGCAAATCTCATTGCCGCAAACACTTAATGTAAATTTCGCATGATTTGCTTACAACCTGCAGGGTGTTACACTTTTGATAGCTAGCAGTGTGTTTAAGTTTATGGAAGAGTTTGCACTTATTTAATAATAAACATTCTAGAATTCATATGATTGTGAAAATTATCAAATATTGGCCCAAGTTTATAAGCCCACAGGATTTCCTTACATTAAATATGTAAAATTTATGGATGTTTCAGCTGTTATTGTAGATATCCTCGACACATTAATTGATGAAAAAATTGATGATTCTGCGATTACCAAGTTGATTTTAATAATTAAAATTGCACACTTCAGCGTAAAACTATAGAAGCTTCATCTTATTATCGTTAAAAAAGATTATATAAATTCACAATTTCTTTTTCATGACGACACATATATCAATGAGTGAGTTAGAAAGAAAAAAAAATTTGCGTTATTTTCTATTAAACACATAAAAATAATTCACTCTTTGTAAAAAATTGAATCACTCTTTGTAAATTTCTAACCATAATATATACATTATTGGTCTCATAAAAGGTCTTATATGATGCTTGTTATTATTAGCATCTTTTTCGCGGATTTTAGGTAAATTAAATTTACATAAAACTCATCAAATACTTTATATCAAAAGAGAATTTTCTATGCCTAAATTATGTTGCTTCTTTGATAATTTTCACAATCTCATTATGTGAAGGCATGCTTTCTAAGTCCTATTTTCTTCTTTTGTATACATTCTTATTTTCATTTTGAATTGTTTTCTTTTGTAGTCTTTGAGGTATTTCTATAAGGTTAATAGATGTTAACTATTATTTTTAGGTAGTACTTTTTTTTGAAATTCGGAAATTAAACAATTCTTAAATTTCAACTCTTGTAGGGATAAAAATTTTATGATATTATTTGCTGAAGATACTAATTTCTTATATTTTATAAAAAAATATTTATAAAATTTAATTTTAATTTGATTTTATAAAAATTGAAAATACGGGTATTATTATAATATTTTTTAAAGTCTTGTATAAATTTTCTACAAAAATATATTGCTGATACAAAAGTTATAATTTAAAATCATATAAATGAATAGAAGGATAAAGGCATTATCGATGATAATACTATACTTGATAATAACATACATTTTAGAAATCTTGATAAACTTATTATGTTTATTCTTTAATTTTGCTCTTACACTTATAAACGCTTCTATTTCTTAACGTTTTCAAAATACCACGAACATTTTAATTGCAATTCTGATAACTTTGATTCAGAAAGCACACGTAAAAATTCTTCACTTATTTATGGGTATTAAACTTCTTTAAATGTATTAAATATATGCCCATATTTAAATACTTATAGAAATATTATCTATTTACTTTTCCTACACACAAAATTTCATTGCCAATTATAAACTATCACAGGATATGAAAAATACCTCACAAAAATATTAAAGAGACTAAATATTGAGGATACTATAAAATCTACAAATTGTTTCTTCTTAGGTTGCTCTTAAAATGATGAAGCATGAATATTAATAATCCAATTTTTACATTAAAACCTTAAATTATAAAACAAACTCACACTAAACTATTATTTAACTTTATTTCACTCAACATTTTTCCTAGCTATTTTGCTGTTGTCTATGTGGCTAACTTGATTTTCCATAATTTATTAAACTTGACAATTGTCAGCAGGAAAATTTGAAATACAGCATTGTTACTCGAGGGAAAATGGAGTTCATTGAAATTTTAATATCTCGTAGGCTTCTGTCATAGAGAATAATTTCCAACACGTGCCTAAAAGGGTCACCCACTGTACTGCGTGACCTTCCTGAATAAAATGGAAAATGAATGAAATTACGTGAAATTCTTTTTTGTCTGGAGTATACCTATACTTCTGTTTGAGCCTCAAACTTCAGTGGAGATTTATGAGTCACACTGTTTAGAATTTAAAAGAAAATAGACAGCAAGTTTTAATAACGTATAATTAGACGAGCAGTATTAGAATATATGTAACAGATACATCGGTGTAGAAACATTGTATAAACACATAAAATAATTAAGAATTTGTTAAAATATTCAATAGTCGAAGTTTTTTAACGAAAAAAGCATGATAAATGTGTCAAAATTTATAAAAGTGTAATAAAATTCAAAAATGCAGAAAAAATAAAATTCATGATGAAAATATCAGAAAATCATTGATCTCTTAAGAATTTTGTGTTTCTTAGTAAATGACATTATTTCATGTTTAACACCATGAACAATTAATTAAATATTGTATTGTAGTATTACTTTACACTTAGGCTATTTATTTCTAGCAATAGATGCCAAAGCAGCATGTTTCGTTTAATTTTAATGAAAATAAAGGAGACTCACATTTTTATAAATACTGTATTTTTTTACTTAAGAATAGGAATTAAACTTTTATATCATTAAATATGTGAATCATTAATAAAGTGTCATAATAACCATTGATGTCTTTAAAATATATGATGTATATATAAATCAGTTTAATAGAATTAAAATATCTTCATTCGAAATAATATGTGAAACATTAATTGGCAGAGTCTTAGGAAAATAAACTGAGTGACAGGACTATTCAATATATAAAACAAATGACAAAACTAATGAGCACCTTACATAAAGAATAAATATGAAGATTAAAGAAATATAACTCCTTGGGAGTGATCACTCGTTCCTGAAGTTAAAGAAACAACAATTGATATAGCGTAAGAACATGTCAGAGTTGCACGTAAGTGATCTGTCATCAGGCTGTGCGTGTTCAAGATGGTACTGTCTATCAAATCGGTGAGGTTAAAAGATGTGGTATCACGCTTTTGAATTAATAGCGGGAAAGAAAGATTGTGTAAGTAATAAAATGACAATCAAAATAGGAATTCATAATTGATTGATTGATTTAACTTAAAATGGCCCCATGGAAATTCGACAGCACTAGCATTATGAAAAGTTGAGTCTCCTTGTTAGAATGCTTATTTTTTTATGTTGCAGCATGAAGAAATTGTATAACATGCCTCTAGCGTTGTGCATGTAAATAGATTAAAATGATTAAACAAAATTCATATTGTAATGATAGGAGAATGTAAAAGAAACCTCGAATGGTGGAAATAATCTTTCCAGTAACAGATTTATTTATTTATTGATGTTCACCATAATCTTACGAAGAGGAAAAATATTCTTAATTTATTCCAAAAAATGCTTAAAAAATTTTGTTTCAGATAGCTTATTTCTACATTTATTGTAGATTGCTAGAAATAAAATGCCAAAACAAATGTTCCCTAGACATGCATTTAAACATTAAATTTCATGGTCTTCAATGAATGTAAGTCTTTTGTGAATGCTTTCTTAAAATTTATCTGAAAGCCCTTCATTACTGTTGCAGAGATGAATCCAACTATTTATCAATTCACTAGCATTTATTTATTTCTTAATGCTTGAAGTACTATAATTTTTTTAACTTACCGAAATGAATTTGAAAACCTTGAGATTTATTAAAAATTTAAACTATTCTCCAAACTTCATATGGTAGCAATGATTTAAATTTCAATACATACAAGAAGAATCAGAGCTCTGATGTTATTCAATTAAAATGCCTTTGAAAATATAGGCAGAGAACAAGAAATTTATTGGGACTATTAAATGTTTTGCTATACGTTTAAAAAATGTATTTCAGAACTCCATTTCAATAATTTCTTCAAGAGGCATCTTCTTGTGATGGTATTGCGAAAAATATTTGAAATGTTTTCCTGAATTTAGTTTTCAGCATTTATGGCATATTCAGACACCTAATTTCTTTTACAATTCGTAAATATTATTAATTACAATCAAAATAATAATTGGAGTGTTTATACTTGGGGATATTTACACAATACTCTATTTGCAGCTGTAGTGATCATTTATTTCATTTCTTATTAGAAGATGCAATATAGTAGGTTGACATTCTTTATAGTCAATATTTTTTAATGTGCAGAGTTAAAATCAGGGACTCCGTGATATCGTATCTTTTTAGCTATAAGGTAAATAAATTAGAAAAATGTAATCACTCATTTTATTTTATTAGAACATTGTAGGTTTATTAATGAACAATAATATTTTTATGATAATTATTACTAAGATAAAAAAATAATTGAAATAATAGTATAAAAAAGTTATCAATTAGTTAACATTTATTTCTTCTCATCTTCTTTAAAAGATTCTCAGTTTTCAATAAATTTTGTCAGCATTTTTCCAATCACCAAAACATTTTTGTAAATGTGTCCTTCATAGTTCATAGTGTACTTTCTTTCATTGAACTAATGAAGTTTTAAAAAAATGATTAAGAAAAGGTAACTTCGACTGTGGGAGTAAGAAAAAGTCATATGATGTCCTATCATGAAAATTAGATGCTTGTGAGGCCACGTTTGTTGAGCGCTTTGCCAAAATGAATGAATGAAAACTGCATTTCGCGAAAATGCATTATCATGATAATGTTTTCGTGAGTTTCCTCATAGATTTTGCTGAAAACATTCGTCGTTTCAACGAATGTTTTTGAAACATTCAAATCATAATCGTAATATATTATATAATTTAAATGTTAATATATATATATATTCGGAAATAAAAGACATGCTTTTTCAATTGGTCATCATTAAATCTATTTAAGCTTTTATTTGAAATCAGAACTGACTACTTTAACCTGGATTGTCCAAAAACCATTTCACTACTTATTGATACAATCTTTGGGAAGCTTTTTTTATCCTAATCTCATCTGCAGTTTTAAGATCATCAATTTTCATCAGGGTTTTTTGTCACTATTTGATGAGAATCTTGTTTCAAAAAAAGTGATACACGATGGGATAGCTTACAATAGCCTTCAATTGTTATGTTGACCCACGCATGGTTTTAAATTATTTCTTTAATTGTGGGAAAAAACACTTTCAATGATCATCAAATTAAATTTTTATGAGGGTAAGTTTTCTAGCTTACAGATCCATCTTAGCTACATTATAGAACTAAAGAAAACTTATTCCCTTATGTTTTTTGTTGTTCAATAAAGACATTTTATCTAAGAATTTAAGATATTTTTTCGGGTTAAATTATGAAATGTGTATGAAATATTATAATTGTATACAATACTATTTACAATAAAAGTAGTAAATTCATTAAAATAAATTTGAAGTAGTTCATATATTCCTAAGGATCTTTAGCGATCATTTGTACTTAAATTTGATGAACTTTTATAAACTTTTGATTATAATTTGGTTCATAACTAAAGAAGATTAATTTTAAATCTGTTTCATCACCATATTACAATCCAAAGTCACACAATGTATATTTCTTAAATAAACCGAATTATGCGTAAGAATAAATACATACCATTAACTATAGACATATTTTTGTTTGGCATTTTAAACTGATGAGCATAGATTCTAATCTCCCTCAGTTACGCCTATATTATATATATATATGAATTTGCATAACATATTCTGTCATCATATTTTTAGGTTCAATCACTTGAATAAAAATCTTCATACACTTCTCTTTCTTTATTTTTGATGCGTAAGTTTCTCTCTCTGAAAGTTGTACCATCTTCATTCTGTTATAATATCTTCCATGGCTTTATTCTGTTTTTATACTCATTTTTCTGGGCATGTCATACAATACCCAGTAAAAGTGGTTTCTATCTTTCATATTCAACAGGCATTACGAAGACTATTTTAATTTCTTTGAAAAGTATGCATGAACATTTCACAAGATTTCATTCATTGTAGATTTCAAGACGGCAAGTGATATAATTTCTGGAAATGGTTTCACTTGCATTATACTTGTAGTTTACTTGCTTAGTTAGTCAGCCATAATTCTTTTATAAAATAATATCAACTCCAATGAACAATCTGAAAAACTTTTTACAGCAAGTAATTTAATATATTCAATAATCAGCAAGAATACCAGTCAAAATAAAAATTGGCTAACTGTTTAGTATTCTCCTTTAATATTTAGAAGAGAGAATATTGTACATTAGGAGATTTCATCCGCGCTTGAGTAAAAACTAGAAGATTAAAAATGCAATTGTCTTCTGGGCAACATAGCATCAATAGAAATTTATTTAAAATTATAATACCATAATACATAAATAAATGATATTTATCACAATCAATTACTAAAACAGGGATACTTATAAACGGTAGTTATAACTCATTTAAATGTATATAATACCAAGTAAAATAAAATTTATAACTTGATCATTTGTTAAGGATGAGTATATATATATCACTTAACATATGACATAAAACATACATGACTATTAGTTGAATATTTATTGCAGAGTATTTTTATTTTTACATTATTTTTAAAGACCATTAGTCAATTGAAAATAATGTAAAAATCTAATAAATTAAGTTTATAATATAATATTTTTGAAATTTCTTATTGCTTATAATATGCTGTGTTAGTTTTGTTAAATCTGAATCTGATAGGACAGATGTTACTAAATCTGAGAACTTTTTCTCTATTATAAACAAACATCTAAGTCATAGACTATAAGAAATTTTATAATTTTAATTATATTTAACTCTTTTTAAAAAAGAATTTAAAAAACAAAATGTGGGAAAACTGGTATAGAAACTGGTTCTTTAAGTATAGGAATAATTTAACACAGTTTAATTTTACTGATTGTTGTTTATTTTTTTTATTGATTGCAATTTGAGTATTTATGTCTTCATAATTTACTGATTACAAGTTAACCTTGAAATTTTATATTATTTGCAACAACTTCTGTTAATTTAAATGATTAAAAAAATAAGATTTGTCAGCATCAAAATTAACAGCAAGAAATTTATTCTATTTTCCTATGGGACAGTATTAAAAAGTTACTTTGAACAAAAATTATTGCTTTTTATAAATATTTAAAAACAAAACTGATCAATAAAACATATCATAAATTAATCATATGAGATAAAACGATTAAAATTTTAATTTTCAAGTGAAGCAAAAAAAAAAAATAATAATAATAATAATGTTATCATTTTGAGTTAAAAGTAGATGTACAATACATTTTCTTATTAAATCTGTAAGCAGATCATTATTCAAAAGTAATTTGCCAAAATTCATGCCTTTATCACTTTCTGAGTTACTTAACGCATATCTTTGAAAATTAATCTTCACTATCACTGAAAAAAATTGCATGCTTGTCAAGAATAAATTATCCCGAATATATTTATTTCAGATAATATGAAGCAGAAAATGACACAAATCCCGCATAAATTACTTTTTACTATTAATCATTCCTTGAAAATCAATACTTCAGAATGTGAACAGAACTCTTCAGATCGAATTTTTCAAGGACGTTCAAGTCACCTTAAAATTCAATAAACCAACACAATTTATTTTTGTATATGCCAGTGCAAAATCAGCGGCTTCCACGTATTCATTAAGAAATAATTCAATCGATTATTATTCGAACAAAAATTTTGTTAGAAATGTAATGGGTAACCTTGAAGTCCCTAAAAGCAAGCGATTTACGACTAGTGGTGTCTGCCACCAGCCAAGTTGGCGACACCAAATTCTTTGTTGCCCTTTTCCTTCTTGCGCCAATGCTAAGGGGATCGGGTAAAAGTAAATCGATGAAGAGGCGTCCTTCATTGACCCACTTCTTTGAACTTGTTACTTTTTTCTTTTTTAATAAGGGGACACGGTGACTTTAGAACCAAATTTTGTATATAATTTTACACAAATATTGAGAGATTTTTGACATTTATTCGCTTAGAAGACGCAAACAGGGCACTTTTATGAATCTCGGTATGAAAACATCTTGTACTCTGGCACTTCTAATTACTAGAAATGTAATTAAAATTAATTAACGAAAAATTTTCTATAAAGAAGGTAATACTTATTCTTTTTTAAAATCAAAAAGTACTAAGCAAGACATACTTAACATCGCAAAATGCTCTACTTCCCTGAAAATAGGACACAAAAGTTACGAATTTAGGTTTATAGGATGAATAGCATAATTACCAACCGTGCCATAATTTTGAATTTTGATATTTATTTCAGCAAAACAAACTTTTTTAAGTTATTATTATTTAATCATAACTGAATTGTATTTTTCGTTTAAGCTTATTCTAGGGTATTTTTTATGCTATCATGGTCAATATGATTTGTACAACAAATTTAAACTAGATTGAAAAAGAATATCTGGATAAAGATTAAAAATAGTATATCATGTACATATTTATATGTATGTTTGATTTTGCATTTTTTAATAGATAAATTTTTGGTTTTAATAACACAAAGTTTACAGAATATTCGGTACAATAGAATATGTACCTAATATTCATATTTTACAAAATTTTAATTTAATTTTAAACCACTATGCACAATAAAAGTAATCTGATTAATGTAACATATGTAACATAGGAAATATAATCTGTAAATATCAATGAAACGATATATATATATATATATATATATATATATATATATATATATATATATATATATATATATATATATATATATATATATATATATATATATATATATCTATATATATATATATATATATATATATATATATATATATATATATATATATATGTATATATATATATATATATATATATATATATATATATATATATATATGTACTTACCACCACACCAAATTCAACTGTAGCAACTGCTTAAAAAATTAAAATGCTTTTTTTCATTTTTCGTTTAATGCCAACATTGCATGTCGTTCATTAATTATTTAACACGTAATACAAAATTGAAAATTTTATATAAAGTTATTTAAAATAAATCTATTACTTTAATAAATGAAAAGGTTAAAAAAATGTAATATAGGAGATTTATATTAATTAACTTCTGAGAAGAAATGGTAAGTAAAATGTGGAATAATAATCTCTATTGTATTGAAATAAATAATACTTTCAATCATATAAAATATAATCTTTCAAATAGCATTTGGCAGGCCATATATTTTATTGAAAGATAATTTAAAGGGATACCAAAACTTTTTGTTCAATACTTTTACAGTTAATTTTAGTTAAAAAAAAAATTAAATGAAGTACGAACAAGAAGAAACATCGAACTTAACTACATATTAGGAATCTGATTCTTGGTGTATGATATAAAAATAAGAATAAATACTACAGTCATAAAACATATTTAGTTTTTATTTTTGTTCTGTTATCTCGTTAATGAATATGTTATATTCATTAACAAAAAAGAGAATTAATGGAATTTGCATTAATAATTCCAAGTTGTTATTAGCATAATATGAAAGTCTCGCCATCAGCTCATACAGTATTAAAGCAAGTCTTGTTTTGCACGAAATGCTTTCAGTAAAACGCAGCAATATTTATTTTATGAAGCAACGCATTTATTTCATTATTTTCTGTTAACCAAAATATCTTTTAAAAAATCTATTAGAGTAGAAATATTTAAATATTTATCTATAAATTCCACACAATTTGTATTTTTAATGAATGAAAGATAATTTATTCAAAACTATAGATAGAATTAATGTGAAAAGAAATTATGTTAATGAACATCGTATTGTTTAAATTTATAAACAATGTAGTTTTTAATCAATACAAACAAAACTTCTGAAGCTAATGCTTTTACTCACCAATTAATAAAAGTGTCTTAAAATCTATGTCTAAAATAGATTTGAGTGTAAATAACTAAACACTCACAAATAAGTGGTTTTTAAATACAAGGCTAAATTTTTTGTGACTAGCTAAACTAGAGATGTTGAGAAAAAAATGAATAAATTAATATAACTAATTTATTATATTAATTTATTCATTTGTTTTCTCAACAGCTCCTGTTTATTTTTTAGTTCATGTCTATATTATTCATTCAAAATTTTTATATTTTTTTTTATTTACAAGAAACGGAATTTTATAAATATCTTTTTATTAATTTTATAAAGTCTTTAAATAAGTAATTTAACAACAATATAATTTAACAATAAGTAATTTAACAATCAGTAAAAATATATAATTGATATTAAAAATGAGATAATAATGTACACCGTTAACTCTCGTGCTATATTAAACTAATTTATTTTTTAATCTGAAAAGGACCATAATTTTAATTTTACATAATAAATTAATTATTATAATTTGTTTGTATTCAAAATGTATCAGAAAATATTTGTATCTTAATTTGCGTTTCATCTCTGTTGAGAAAATTTATTTAATAAATCTTTAAAAATATCTTACTATTTTCTTTTGAAATTTTTAGTCATGCACTATTATTTTTTGGAACGAAAAAATATTTTCATTAACAAAGTAAGTTGTTTAAATCTTATTAAAGGCATGGATTTACGATTTATAAGAAATTTTTCCAATTATTTCGATAAAACAAAAATATTCCGATAAAATAAAAATGATTTTCAGTTATTTGGAATAATGCCAATGCAATGTGTTATTTCGAGTGACCCTTTGACTACGAATGGCACCATGTATTTTTCTTCTAAAACTTTCATTTAAAATTAGAAACTTTTAACTTCTTTAGGGTAAACTAATTTGCGAAAGCATCTTTTAAGAACAGACAGCGTTTTTATATTCTTTCACGTACAAATTGGTATTTTGTAACTTTTTTTAGTAAATTTCGTTTGAATAATTAAGGACTAAATTTTCAGAATTTAAATTATTTATAAAGATTTGATTATAGATCAATAAAATGTAAATCAAAATATTGAATTGCGAGTTGAATTATACTAAATATTTAATTTTAATTTAAAATAATATAATATGATACACATTCGCATTAATATAGAATTAAAAAATAAATTGGAATTCTTCAGGGCGTTCATTTTGTTCATAAATAATTTAATTTAAATGGAATTGGTGAAAATATTTCCAATAAGTAATATATTTTACTTCATAACTAAAACCTCGTAATTATAACTTTTACATATGATTGATCACTTACAAAGGAATATAAACAAATCAAGTTCCAAACTATGACATTGTTTTAAAGAGGAATTACATTGATCAGAAAATTATCGTAATAATAAATCTTATGGTAGTATAAATAATTCAAATGGTAGTCAAAATTATTGTACTTAAATCATATCTCTTCTAGTATCATTAATTTAAGAACTGTTAAATAACTCTAATATTGTAAATACAATTTATTTGTAATCATTCACGTTAGAAATATTTAAAAAAAAAAGTGTTGTATCAAGGCAATAATCTTAAAATTAAGGCAGTATTTCATTTTTCGCATAAATATTTCAAAGAAAACAACATAATTGTAATAAACTCTTTAAGCACTTGAGATAAAGTGGAATCCTTAAACAGGGTGTTGGCAAGATTCATTTTTTTTAAATGAATTAATTTGTCTATTTTAAAATTATTGCATATTATTTTTAAATTCAGTAAATAACAAGTATTTTTTTGTTAAAATAATGTGTATCACACTGTTTCTAAAGATGAAGTACAGAATTCACTTGCGAAAGAGAGAATTATTGAAATTCAAGTTATAACATACATAACCTGAATTTCTATAATCTATAACATTCATTGGTGGATAAAATTTATGTATTAAGTATACATAAATTTAAGTATTACTTACTTTTCTCAGGAATAAGTTAATACAATGCGTCTGAGAAAATATTCATTTAATAAATAAATTATATATATATATATCTGAGTAAACGAGACGAGAGAGAAAGGCGAAAATACGTTCTTTGACGAGGGTAAAACAATACTTTTTCAAAAATAAGAAAAACCATCAAGATCGTTATTTTAAAGAAAAATACTGTGGGAACATAAAAAAATGAATGGATCTGTTATCATACAATTTTTTTTCTTCCATCAACAGTAGTGATTAAACATCAATTGCTTATATTGATGTTATATATATATATATATATATATATATATATATATAAATTATTTATTTAACAAAAATCGATTAATTCAGTTAAATATAAAAACAGTTTTACATTCAAACATGTGGGACCATTTATAATTCTTATTTGAATTAATTTTTTCAAATTTTCTATAAATAACTTTTATTTTACAAAGAATTACTATTACAAAGTAATCACTTCTCAGATTGTTTTTATTTGGATTATATTCAAAATACTTCAGATTAACAAGCATTTTTGCATGAACTAAATTTTTTTTAAATGAATTAATTATCACTTTAGCAAACTTATATAATTAAATACTATAAGCAATTTAAATATAAAATAAACATCACAGTTTTCAGCTTTCACTTACGATAATAGTAAATTTTTTAATATTATCTGTTTATTTACAATTTATTGATCTTTTCATTAAAAATAAAATAATTTTAACGAAACAATAACAAAACGCAGCTTTGAGATTAAACAGATAAAATTAAAAAATATACTTTAAATACAACGTTAAAACAAAAAGTATTAATTTAGTAACAAGGAAAGTAGTTGGTAATTTTATTGTGGTAAATTTCTTTTAAAATGTTTAAATTTCCAAGCTTGTATAGCTTTTTTTCTCTTCTTAAACATGTTGTTATTGCACATCCCCGAGATTAGCAGAACTAAATAAAATCTTTTATATGAATAAATCACTCCCATGTGTTTTGTTTAAAAATGTGAGCTAATGTAAGAAAAAGTTGAATTAAATTATATAAAGAATAGAATTCAAAGATTACCTGAAAAAATAATGGACACTTTTCAAATTAAAAATCGCATAGTTTTCAATTCGGTTATACGATTATTTTATCTTCGATGATGATAATAATGTATCAAAATATCTAAGCTTTTTCCTAGATTCACTTTTGATAGATAAATTTTTAAATCCAACCTTATGTGATTTTTTTTAAAAATAAAATATTGTTGATGCATTATAAGTTAAAATACTTATTCAAAGTTTTTGTTCAAATAATTTTATTTCTAAAATTTTAAAACTAATTTTTTAAATTTTTTATTAAATATATTTCACAGCAATGAATATAAATATTAAAATTAACATACATTGAGCATAAATAATTTCGTTAACTGTCATTATGACATAAAGATGAATGATGTAAGGATGAAACATGAGTCATATTTTATGATATTGCAAACAAAATTTTCAATAATTTACTTAATTAAAAATATATAAGGTTAAAAAAGTAAAATGTATATTGTAACCCTTCAAGTAATAAATTTAATTTTTAATGATGAAAAAATTAATAGACTAACCTGTTGAGTCGAAGGAAATGTTCTATAACCAGGAGAGATGAGTGAACAAATGACCAAAGCGCTTCTCTTTGAATAAGTCCACCGGGAACGGTTTAACTAACCATCTCTCCACCAGAGGGGCATAGTATTCTTCAACCACAAATCGTCTGCAAATTTTTGAGTCAACGCTCTCTCGTCCATCTCCATGGTAACGGGTATCAACATTACTTCCGCAATTATGTAGCACATGAAATGAATCTGGCGTCAATTTCTCATCGATTAAAGATTCGATATCTCTTATTTTTCTATATATCGTCTTTTCAATTCGTTCGAGGGAACGATTTAATAGAATAAAATTGCACTAGAAAAAAGCAAAAAAATTAGCGAAACTGACAAAGCAATCGATATATAAAAGGAATAGAAGTCTGTCGACTACTTTTTGAAGAAGTGAGGAAAACTTGGCAGTTATCCTGATTTTTTGCGTAAAGTTGCCAAAACTGAATATATTATACAATAGATCTCTTGTGATATTAAAGCAACACTAACTTCGAACATTTTTACTGATTACATACCACGCAATAATTGCAGACTCAAGAATTTACTGTGAAATTCTATTTCCATAATTCATTATTTTAATAACCGGAATTTTGCTATTCTAATTTTAAGTTCACTCAAAACATTAAATGTGATTTTAACCGTATAGTTTCCTACAACTTTAAAAGAATCCAATTTCATCGTACTACAATATTTTACTCAAAATAAATTTTTATACAATCATAATTTAAGTTTTTATTGCTGTCTACAATGTGACAGCTTATAATTTTACCAAAATAAGCTTATATATCTTATTTTGGTAAAATTGTTTCTAAAAAAAGTTCTAAATTTTTTTTTCTAAAACTAAATGCGAAATATTTATTTTAAAGAAAAGTTTTAGATATTGAAATAAAAATAAATTAAATAATATAATAACTTTAACTAAAAAAAAATTAAAAAAACCTGAAGTGAAACTGGAGGTATTGAATTAATTTGATCAGAGACGTTAGGGGCTTGAAATATGTTAATATCTTTTATAGAAAGCCTTGATATAATCAGAACAACTTAACGGCTCTGAAAACTAAAAATATTATATGAGTAAAATTTAATCTATATGCATTGTAATTTCATAATAATTTGCTTACATTCTTCAATTATTATCGAAATATTCATTATAATTTTTATTATTTTCTTGTGAGAATAAAGAACAATATCTCTAAGACATATTTTTTACTTAAAGTGACAAAGCAAATCTGAACATACCAACAAACAACTAATAAAAAGGAAACGCATGTGACAAAGTCATTGTTTCTAAATTTTCTAGCATAACAGTGCAGAGCCGTTTCAGGTACTTTATAAAGTGTCATACAGTGGCGGAAGTGATATCAGCTCATTAGAGCTACTTAATTGCTAAGAGGTTACCCAGAATTCCAAGAGATTCCAGTCCAATGACTGGTTCTTTTCCAGCTTGTCTTTTCCCATTAAAAAATTGAATTGAGTAACAACAGGGATTGATGAGAATTTTTTAGAGATCTGCTCTTTCTGACGTTTTAACTTAATTCTATTTAGAATTTGTAATTAATAATTTGTTTCCATTATTACTCAATATGGAATAGAATAGATTAATAGTGTTGAAAATATCTTTTGTAATAGGGATGCAATGTAGACCGATTTTGTGATACATTTCTAAGCAAAATTCTTGGGATTGAAAGAGGGTCCATAACTTTAGCTTGCTGAGGTTTGGAAATAAATTGAAGAATCCTGAGAGAAAAGGGAAATAGTTCAATTAAGTGCTTGGAAAGATAATATTTTGCTATAATTACTTAAAATATTAATTTGGGGAAAAAGAAATCCATTATTTTTACGTGAACTTTATGTAACTTCTTTTGGGTTCGCTTTGTAAAAAGGTTTAAAACAGCTTTCATGTAGATTTTTAGGTCTTGCGCGTTACGACTGTTGACATGCGGTTAACTTCGATCATTTTTGATACTTTATAGACATTTTCGACGATGCTGTATCCACATGCGAGGTGCATCTCTAACATCAAAAATACCCGAATGGAATCGACGAAACAAAAATTGTACGTAACTGGTTGTTACAGTCTTATATAGGACGATAAACACCTTTCACAATTTTAGCCACCCGGCAATCTTTTTCGCCATTACAAGAGAAAAACGAAAATGTATCGAATTTTCTGTTTGTTGTCTTCCATTTTTAAAACCTTGTACTCGTAACTGAATTAATCAAACAAAAAATCGCAAGAGGATATTTTAGTGTCAAATGCCACCTTTCCAACGAGCATAAATCTGAAACTGTTTGATAGATACCTCACGAGATAACGATCACTACAGACGTCTTCCAAAAAAATAATGGATTACTTTTTCCCCAAACTAATATTATTCAAAATTCAGTTTTGTATATTTATTAAATGATTTTTTATTTTAATTTTAGAATTTACTTAGTGTTTGATTTTAGTTCCTTGCTAGGAAGTTTGTACTATTTAGAATTGCCTGTTTCTCCTTCAAAACATGTACAAACATTTTTCTACACATTAAAAAGACAAATTAACCAAAAGTAATATTACAGAAAAATAAATGTTACATAAAATTTAAGAATGAGTTATTGAATTCGCTATTGAAATTTTAATTAATCAATTCATACAATACGATTCTAATATTTCCTGAATTAAAATAATTCAATCTTAATTATGCATCAATTTTCATCAAAATTAATGCCAAAATATATGTTTTTGCATTAAATCATTTCTATTATAATGGACTTCAAAGAGTTTAAATTAATTTTCATACAAAATACATCGCACAATCTTTTTAACTATGAATAAATGAAAACGTTATAATTTTATTCCCAAAATAAATAAATATTATCTACAAAAATGATTTTTAATGCACAAAGATGTAACAATACTTACTCTAATTAATCTATATTATAATATTTTATACTATATATAACATAATTTTTAATACTTTAAATAAGTTTCCTATTTTAATAATAATTATATTCTAGTAATACAGCTGATGTTTACGAACAAGCTCATTTTGAATCAATTTTATTCTTCAATTTGATATCCAATTTTCTATATAAAAAAATATAGTTTAAAAGTTACAAAGTTTACTGGGAGAAACTGAATAAAAAATAAAGGTAACTAAAGGAGAATGATAAAAACGATTTATTACACTATGAACGAGGCTTTAATTGTTGACACGAAAGGAAAAAGTATATTTTCACTGCAATAACGCTATTCTAGCCAAAAAACAACTTTTACAGAGCCTTATCACGGAAAGTCGTGAAACAATTTCTTGTAAACTGTTCCATGAAAGTTTTTCTTGTGTAGTGACTCTAGTAGTAAGTAGGGATTCTGTTGAGAATATGATTTCCGGAGGATTTTAAATTAAAAAGTGCTTATGCTTGGAATTAAATAGTTTATGAAATAATAATTTTTGGAACTCACAACACAAAAAAACCAAATTAATTTAGAAAATTAAAATGCTTACATTATTTTGGATATCCCGTCATTTAATATAATTCAAACAATGGGAATAAAAAATTCACTGATTGATTATTTCTCATATACAATGGGATAATTCTTCGATCTCAATTTCTGCTCGCAATTGAATCGCTCTCAATTTGTGATCTTTGTTCTATTCTCTTAGTCAATCGAAATACTACTCATTTTATATTGTGTTTTTAATAAATTATGATAATTTTAATTAAGTAAAATAAAAGAGATTAAATTATATTTTGAATTTATATTATTAATGCAGATTCAATTCCAGTTAGAGCACAGTCTAACACTTGAAGTATGTATGGCGTATTGTCTCCTTCCGGAAGGCCGTTTCATAAATAATGGATTGAATTCACAAATCCCATGAGAGAAAAACCTGTAAAACTTCCAAGCCCCACCTCGGCAGATTATGCATTGCTAAAATCAGAGACACAACACCCATCAATCGATATTAAGCTTTGGCTCAGATAAAACCAAGGATCTTTCCCTTTAATGTGCATAGTTTTAATATTGAGGCCCCAGTGGCCTAATTGGTTAGGGCGTTGTTTTCATTATCGAAAGGTGAATATTTCGAATTCCGCTGTATTGACTGTGGCTAGGGAACGGTCGCATTGTTCTCCAAGTGATATGATACCTCTAGAAAAAGGAGTGAAATATTGGGTACTTCTACTTGGTCTCTGCTCCTAAATTAAGACTTCCCCTCGGCTGTTTCCACTTAACTGATGGAGCCCGAATCTGCTATATAGGTAAAAGGACAACAGCAACAACAGTTATAATTACTGCTAGCATAAATATTAAAAAGTTGCATACACACAAGATATGTTTTGTATTTAATCTCAAGCACTTAGCAAAAATTATTAGTCAAATTTGAATCAATATAATGTTACAGATTTATTTAACAAAAAGTAAAAATATTAAATGCGCTGTCAAATGAATTTATGAAACACACTTTAAAATTAGCATTTTTGAAAATATATAGGTAGTTTTAAATACCCATAATAGCAAATTGTTTTCAAAAAATGTTATAAACTAACACACAAACAAAGTTTGAAGAATTTTTTAGTAAATACGGTGAATAATAATTTTTAAATTTTCTGTAATATATAAAAATTTTCATTTATAAATTTTGAATTTTTGCATTTATAAAAAATATTTGATTTAAAACAAATATTATACTAGGTGAAGAATGCGGAAAACTTATTTATTGTGGTCTAACAATATTACTATGTTCTTCGGGGGTATTGATTCCAAGTTCTATCCTAATTTCTAGTGATTAACGGGGAATGGATGTTGTGATTTTGCTTTCTATATGTGCATGTTTCAGTTTGAGAATTGGTATTTTTTAAGTAGTATATATATATATATATATATATATATATATATATATATATATATAT
>JAPDSC010134525.1:0-11922 GCA_026290005.1 Latrodectus geometricus
ATGATTAGGATGCAAAACCCTCTTCCTGTTTCACATTTCCTTTCACTTTTGCTCTGACCCATAGGACCATTTGCACAAATGTACATCTCTATCAAAAGGGATATGATTTTAACCCACAATAAAAAAATTTTTTCCTTGATTTTGCATTATGTGGAATTTATAATATGTATCAGGAATTGTTGAATTAAGAGTATTTATTAAAAAAAATTTAAATTAAATTAAGAGCAAATATAGTAATTTGTCTGTAGTTGATTTTTAACATGTATTGATTTAATGGAAATTGTAACATAATAATGAATAAATTTTGTTTTAGGCCTCCTCCAGTTCAGTGGGCTGAGAGGAAGAATCTTGTTTATGTTTTTATACATGTCACAGATACTAAAAAGCCTGAGATCAAATTAAGTTCTGATAAACTATATTTTAGGTAATTAGTATATTTCTAAATCATCATGTATAGTTTATGTGTATATTCCTGTACTAATATACTTGTATTTCTGATTAGGAATTTTCCCTTCATGTTGCTTTTACTAAGTTAACATTAAGGGAAATATTAAAATATTCTTTTAGTAATTTTTTAAAAATAATTTTGGATTTTTAAAACAAAGTCAAAATAAAGCTTGTTGTGTTTATCTGTTTAATTATGTATATTCAATATTTTGTCTTTCTCTTTTGCAGCAATTCTGTTAGAAATTTTTTTTTTTTGTCTGTCAGTTGTTGATTGGAAAGTTTTGAAAAAAATCTATACGTTAAATTTACAATATATGATGAATTAGACAAAAAAGGCATTACAAACTCCACAAATTTTACTACATATACTCTGTTACAATTATTTAATTCTAAATGTTTATTTTCAATATTTGTTAATTATTGAATAATAATTTTGGAAAATCATTCACTGATTTCATAATAATTTGAAATAGTATGAGATTAGTTTATTTAAAATATTATCAGCTATAAAAGTAATTAATGATTGTTCAGTTTATTGCACTAGTTGACTAAACTTTTTATTGCATTGTTTTAGTATATCATTTGTTTCATTAGTACATTGCAACAATTGTTTCTTACTGTACAATGATGGATATTCTTTACATTGAAACTGCAAAATAATTTGATAATAATTCATTCATTTTTGCTGATCATGTTGTGAGGATTTTGTATTCTAGTAATGTCATAAGTCTCATTAAATTATTATAAGTTATAGTTTATACATTGTTTGTGTTATAGCATTTTACTTTTTTGTGGGATTTATTTGAATAGATAACTGAATAGTTATTCTCACTTTTAAAAACTTTTAACTCACTTCTATAAAAGACAGGGATGATTGTAGAGTTCAGAATTCATTTTAATTTCTCTCACAAATTAATTATTAGGAAAAAAATGTATCAAATTATATAAGGAAACTATAAAGAATTTATTAATAAACAATCAAATGAAAACTTTTTTTTCACATTAAGAATATGTTCTCAAATAATTTATAAATTTTATATATGTTAATATTTTTACTGCTATCTGTATAAATATCACATTTCTTGAATAGTATAAAATGCTGTAAAAAAGAAACTACAAAGAGATTATAAAATGCTTCTTACTGCTCTCATTTCATAATATTTTATATGTTAACATTGGGTGTTTTATGAAATTTACATTTTTTGTCAATAAAAATAATGCTTTTGATTAAAAATCTGGAATTTAGTCAATATATTAATATTTTATTGTTTATTTAACATTTATGAAATAATTGTGAATTATATCTAATTTGTGATAGTAAATTTTTTTTTATTATACTACTGCCTAAATGCATAAACTTTCTTATAACTGTTAATTTAAAAGCATTTATATATCTTTAATTAGATGCTTTTAGATTAAATAAAATTTTCTTCAAGTATTCTGATGGAAGCTCCTAAGCAAAACAGTATGTGAAACATTTTGTTGCAGAATTTTTTCACTTGAATTTATTAAGCTACTTCATTAACTGTCTAGTAAAGTCATTATGTAATTTAACAGAAAAACAAAAATATCAACTTTTAAAATGCTAAAATTACTTAATATTCCTGAAATATTTATTCCAATCTTATGTTAGATAATACAGTTACTTTTTTTTTATAATTTAAATCCATAGTACTTTTATTACATTATGGCTCTTATCAATACTTGTTGAATTCTCAGTAAAATATAAAGTATTACTTATCATTTGGAATTGAAATAATAATAATAATAGATATGTGAAATAAATTTAATAAATTGTTTCCGTAAATCAAACTAATGCATTTATTGCTATTCCAGTTATTGAATTAAACTGCTTCCAGAATTGAACATAAATTATCTATACAAATACTAATCCATTACTATTTTTAATTCTGTGTGAACATTATTTTTAATAATTTGTGTTAATATATAATCTGCTTTTTTCTTAATCTGTTAAACACAAAAAAAAAAAAAAATTACACACCTTTTTTGTGTTTTACTCATGACACTCAATAGAGTTTTTTTTTACTAAAATGGATTTTAGTAGTGCACTTAAATAATTTTCTTTAATATTTTATCTCAAATACAGTGCATGTGATTTGTGCAATGTGAATTTATCCAACTGTAAAAATATAATCTAAATGTTTAGTGCTCTGGCTTTCATTGAGTTCAAGTCACATCTCAAGTGTAAATACTTATAGTTTTTCAGAATTAACTTCAAACCCTAAGCTCTAGTTCAATTAGAGCTTGTTTGAAATGAATGATTGTAAAATGACAACCAAATCATACAAACTGTAAAAATAATTTCATGAGTTATGATTTTATTTAAGCTGTTACTACAGCTAATTTATAAATTTTTTTAGAGCTGTCTTGTTCAACTTATTGATTGATCTGAAAGCAATTAATGCATTGAGTTTCTTTATAGATTTTCATACTTTAAATTGACTTGTTTCTGATTCTTTTACAGTCAATAAAAAGTAAAAATGTAAACTTTTTCTTGATTTTTAAGCTTAAAAATGCATATCTTGTACCCTCATAATCATTAATACATCAATATAATGAGATTGTTTTAGTGTGTATTTTGTTTGATATTTTCATTGTTGAAAAATAATAAAAATACTCTTCTATATTTTTTGATAGTTCTTAAATATTTTTATCTGTTTGAAGATACTTCAGAAATTCCATTTTCTATTTATTGATGTTATTAAGTAAAAAAATCAAGTAACTTGTGAATAATAATTTATTATGTTAAAAATCATTTCTTAATGAAAATGCTTATTCTTATATATATATTTTAAAATTTTTATTTTTATTTTAGGGCAAAAAATGATCAGGGCCAAGAATTTGAAATTACATTAAATTTTTATAAAGACATCAATGTTGAGGTACGGTACTCATTAATTAAAAAAATTAATAAATCCTTTTCTAATATTTTTTATGACATGCTTTAATATTACATGCATTATTTACTGTCAAATTAACTAATAAATTAAAAACAGCTCAAATATAAATAATGATTTTATATTTTCTTATATTTCTTCTGGTTATAGTTTTTTTTTTACAGTTATGTCAGTGTTGAATCAACATTTCTAATTATCCAATGTCTCTTTATTTACTTCCTTTAAACATTTCCAACAATTTTCTATTTTTCAAGAAAAACCTTTCTATTTTTTTATCAAATTAGTTTTAATGTTTCAAATATTGTATTTTATAGTAAATTTATTTATTGGTTGCTTTTATTATTTTTATCTTTCTGTCATGTTCTTAACCAATAAAATATTACTAAATGTTATTAAAACCAATTTTGTTATGAAATAATTTGATTTTTAATATTTCAACATTTTGAGTTATCTGTATATAATAAGTATTTATTTTATAAATAGATGAAATCATAATATGCCTCAATTGGTAAGATAGTTTTCATGCTTCATTTTATATTGAAAAAATTAAATGTTTGAATACAGTGCATTTAGTTTTTAAGTTTTTTGTTGTTGTAACTTTTTATCTTATGATATAGACAGTTCAAATTATTAATTTCAATCAATATTTGAAATATAAATGTGTAATAATTTTGTTTACTATGTATGCTGTATCATTTTCTTAAGTACAACATTTATTATTATTAAATTATGGTTACTATAAAATACAACATTAATTGCTTTTGTGATTACATCAATCAATTTGAAATTAATGCTTTTCAATCCCTATTTCTTTTTATTAAGCTAATGATTGAATGGATAGCATTTTAGCCTTTAGTTCTACGATTTTTGTATGTTTCAATCTTTTTTGTGGGTTAATACATGTTTGGTTTAAAGTTTGTTTAGAACTGTATGTTTTATCAGAATTGTTTGTGATTTAAAAAAATGATTGTATAGTGTTCAACCTAACACTATACAAATGCTATACATATGGCAGTTAAAGCTAAGATTTGACACGAGTAAATTATTTTATTTTTAATATTGGTGAGCAAAAGCCAAGCTTATTCCTAGTATATGTGATATCATGGATTTGGCAATATTTGAAGACACTTGGGATTGCAAAAAAATTGCTATCTGGGCTTCATCTCACAAGTCTTTATGGGTGCGAAATGTGCAAAATCAGTAGATTACTGTACTTAGAATGGATGTGTTCTGCAATTTTATGATGTATTCCAGCATCCACTAGAAAAAAAGATTCTTTTGCTGTTTTAGTAACTTTTGAGCTTATGCTGTGTTTTCTTTTTTCTAACTTTATTCTTAAATGGTAGTTTGTGTGAAATTTTGCTTATTTTCATACAATTTAAAAGTTAGATGTTATAATTTGTGAAGTTGCTTAGTTTGTAATTTATAGCTTAATTAAATTATTTTCAAAATTGAATTTATATTTTTGAAAACTACTTTTCAAATTTTTTTTAATTTGGACTGTGAGGGAAGTTGATTATATAAGTATTTTTACTTTGTGTTATTATATTTAATTTGCTATTTTATATCGTAAATTATGTATAATTTATTAAATATGGTGTAGAAATATTTGAGAAATTGTTTCTTGTTGAATTGTATTATTTTATTAATAATGGGTTGTTTTAAGATGGCTGCCAATGCCCAGTTAATTAGAAACCAAAGTTTTCATTAAAATGTATGTTATTGATTAGCAGATATATAGTACAGTTGTTAATATCTTGTTGCTATATACTGTGTATTTTTAAAGTGTTTATATTCTTTTGATTAACTAAAAGAAAATTAAAAAATTGATTAGGATTATATTTTATTACCAGTTTATGAATAATAATATTAGAGATTTATATTTGTTTTGTAATATATTTGAACTTAAGTTTTTAGACTTTAGTTTTGTAGTTCTTTCTTTAGTAAATATAATAAAATTTTGATCCTTGAAATCTAAAATAGCACGAGATTGCAATACTCAAAATGGAGATAGAGCATGATCGGGATTTTGAAAACTTACCATGACGTGTTGTTGTTAATTTGTCAAGATTTGATGGGTTATTGCTTTTTAGACATTTTGCATTTGGAAATCTTGTTATTTCATCATGATGACATTTTTGAAAATCACACGAAATGTATTACATTTATTAAGATTTTACCTAGTTTTGTAATTATGATGCTGATTTTCAATGATATCAAATTCATGTTTTTAAAATAATGAATAATTTTAAGAGCACATCTACTTTAATCCAAGAAGATATTATCTTTAGCTAAAACTTTTAGTAAAATATTAAATTTACTGTTTATGTGTGGAAGAGAAAGATTTGAATCCACAATATTTTAAAAATGGCTATAAGATTTTTCTGTGAAACAATTTTTTAATATTGAACTGCAGAGTAAAATAATATTTTATTTAAATTTTTATAAGGTTATTTTTTTTACAAATAACAATTTTTTTTTTGCATTATGCTGAATTTTAAATGATTTTTGTTGATCTTCCATTTAATAAATATTTAATCTGTAGTAAACAATTTTTCTTTATTTGAAAAAAATTTATGTGTGATGAAAATTCATCTGTTTATACCTTTATTTTTTACATTAACTTATATTACATAATTTTGTTATATTTTGATAAGTAAGAAATGCAACTATTAAAGAGTATGTAACTAGAAATTTTATGGAATAATTGAATACATTAAAATTTGTTGTATAAAATTTAATTCTAAAAAATTCCTTTAAAAATTCTTTTTATGTTTTGCTTCATATTTGTAATACTATTCATTCAAATTTTTTAAAAAGTTCTACTTATGAAAATGTTTTTAAAATAAACACTTCATTCTAAAATAAAACAAAACAATTCAACTATAAGTTAGCATGCTTAGAAAAATTAACATTTTATGAAAAGTTTGTTTATGAAGTATATTTTATGAAAACAAATATTTGATGCGCAATTCATAAAATGCTTTTATGAAATTTAAAACAAAAATTTTCTTGGGAATAAAGTTAATGTATTTAAATGTATGACATAATTATTTCTACATGAAAAAGTACCTTAAAAAATTATTAAATATTTGTTGAGGTTTTTGTTATTTGGCAAATATACTTTTTTGTTTACATAATTATTGTATGGCTATTTTGTCTTTCAAGAAAGTAGTTAAATACAAGTATGCTTGATTATAAAATTTATAACGTAAGAATTGAAATTTGAATTTCATTTCACCAGGTAGTAAAATATGATTGTCTAAGATGATTTTTGAAAATCAACTAAGAAAACAATTCTTTTATATATATATATATATATATATATATATATATATATATATATATATATATATATATATATATATATATATTATAATTTAATATAATATTAATCTACTTTTGTATCTACTATAATGTTAATCATTGCAATTTTTGCCTGCCAAATTACTAGTTGAATGATTAGAGTACGATACTCAGTTCATTGATTTGATTCCCACCTTTATGGTCTAATTACTTTTCTGCATAAATGACTGTTGAGCAACAAACAAACCTAATGATTCCCATTTCAGTTGTGTGTGTTTTTAAAAAATTATAACCCACTTTAAATTGTAATTATTGATTGAGTGAATCCTTTTGTTTCAAATGCCAGTATTAAATAACAATCAAAGTAACACTTTCATCAAAGTTCAAAGAAAGAGCTAAAACAACTCTTTCTTTACAAAATGTATTCATGTTTCATTAATTTATAAAATAATGGTTGCAGAGATATTTAACTTCAGATTGTACTGTCATTGCCTTTAGTGAAGAGTTAATTCATCCCCTAGGAAATTGTATTTGTCTTATTAACAGTTATTACTTTATCATTTTAATTGTCTTATTAGTTTGAATTAATCTATAATAAATTAAGTTTATGATTATTCAACTATAATAAATTTTATTTCAATAAAAATTAGATTTTAAGATGTTATCATTTTCTCTCTACTTATTTTTTCATTTGATGGCTTTATAAGTATCGAGAAATAGAATATGCTTTTTTTATATGTGGTTAGTATAAAGTTTACTTATTTATTAAAATAATTCATTTGTAATATTATAGCAATTTATTTGATTTTACTAAATTTATTAAATTAATGTACTTTTTTTCCAGACATCAAAACATTCTGTAACAGACAGGGGAGTAGATTTCATTCTCAGAAAAGTTGAAAGTGGACCTTATTGGAATAAACTGTTGAAAGATGATAAAAAGGTAATTCTCACATCATTATTTGAAATTGCCGTAAAAAAAATTTGTATTAAAAGTTAAGCTACGCTACACATGTATAATTTCAAATGTTTTTTTTTTTTTCAAATGTTTTAATTTAAATGAATTAAATGTTAGTAAATAGAATTTTTATAATGATCCCCATGTGTTTACGAAAATGTGCATTACCATAATTGAAATCTTTTAATTTCTGTTTAGGCTCACAAGACTTAAATAATCATTTTATTTTAGTTTTCGTGTACACTTGATGGCTTTGACTATTAAAAAAAATCTATTTTCAATTTTAATTTATCTCTAATGCATTCTTTTTTTCATTTTTATCTTATTGAATTTTTTTATGAAATGCTTAAGTTTGTTAATGTTATTTATCAAAAATTAAAGAACAATTGAAATTATGTGATAAATTATTAATTATCATTATAATTTATTAAGGTTTTGGAATTTTCTAAATGTAGAATAGTTATCATAGTAATTAGATTTTAAAATATATAAAATACGTTTTAGTTGTTTTGGTGTATTCTATTGTGAGAACATTTTTTTTATATAAATTAACCTGCTTAAAAGTATTATATTTGTATCAATTAACCTTGTTTTTTTTAGATTGAAATTCATATTTTTTTTTTAATTTACGTCTAGTAGAAGTAGTTCTATATGTCTGAAAAATGACATTTCATTAAATTCTAATAGTAGGTATTTCCTTATTTACATTCAGGAGACATTTTAGAAAAATTAAAAAATTTTCTATATCGTAATACTTTTTATGAAAGGGATTATTTTGGATTTTCTTATCCAAATATTAATTTGAAAAGTAAATTACAAAATTGTAAAAGTAAAGCCAAAGTTTATATATGTATATATTTTTTAAAAAATGAAGTTAATATAGAATACTTAAAATACTTATTTTGTTTACTATCATTATTGTAACAAATGCTATATCATTTCAATACAATGTTGCATAGGAACATGTTATGATTAAATTAAAATATTTAACAATTAAATTCTCTTGAATGTTTGTTATAAATATTGTACTATTAAAAATTTTATTTCCTTATTACTGAATTTTTTTATTATATTCCCTCTTCTAGTATCCTTGGCTGAGAATTGATTTCAATCGATGGCGAGATGAAGATGATTCTGATTTAGATTTAAATGATGAATCAGATTTTGAAGAGGTAAGTCAATGTCTTAAACTGAAAAGTAATTTTTAGCTTTCTTCTAACACATTTTTTTTTCATTTAAATATCTTTGTAAGTAAAATGGTTAATTGTTTTTTCAAAACCATATGAATAAAATAATGTTATATTCATTTATACAAACTGATTAATTGTATAAATCATTTAAAGTTTTATGTATACTGTAACAGAAATATGTTTACTTTCTTTTGTATAAAATAATTTAATAGTCTTAAAAATAGTAACAAATCAAAAATTGTCGATAATGTAAATATACATAAGATATGCTGTTTTAATGTAACTTTTAATGTAATAAATAATTAACTTCATAAAGTTTCTTTTGTCATCATAAGAATGAACAAAAAAAAAATTGATTTTAATTTTACTAATCAAATATTTTTGAAATTTTATGATTTACATCCTATAATATATGTATATATATCCTGTAATACATATATTTAATTATTCAGGCCAGATATTTTTTAAATTAAAATGAAATTATCTGTAACTGAATTCAACTGATATAAATTTATAAAGCATTTCTTTTTTCATTTTACTTTTAGAAAAACGAATGTATTTTGTTGCAACTGAATTCAGTTGATGTAAATTTATAAAGCATTTCTTTTTTCAGTTTACTTACAATGTGTTACCCAGTGTATGAGTATCAAATGAGAATTAATGTGTATATATAATCAAATATTCAAATATACTGTTGAATCCTTTTAATTTCTATCAGTTCATTCTTATTTGACCTTATTAAAATGGTAATCCATTTTTATAATTACTTTACTTTGAACTTAAATTTAATCTTTATTAACAATATAAATCTAGGAAAATTGCTTTTGATTTTGAAGGGATTTTTCTTATGATAACATGATATTGTCTTAGTATTTTAATTAAACAATTGAAGTGTTTTACATGATACTCTGCTGACCATTGAAAATGCAATAGCAAAGGGGATAAAGCATAATCATAGCTTAGTATATTTCAATGGAATTGTATCAGTTTTAATTGACATTGAAAATAACTTGTGAATTAAAGAAAATCATAAAATAATTACAAACGTTTATTTTATGTATGGTATACCATTATTTGAAAGATTGCTACATGTGAAACCATTATTTGAAAGAGGCTTTGGATTTGTTGGAGAAGGTAGTCCATGACTCTTCTATACTAGTAATGTACCACATGTATTAGTGAGGAGTACTACATCCCTGGTTATTATACTTTAACCAATAATCAGGTAATTTGCTTGGCAGTAAATTTGTAGAATAAACAATGTAAGTAGTATAATTTAGTAAGCTAAGTCATGGGCATTTAGTGTAAATTGTGAATGGGCATTGTCCTAATGAATACTGCTTTTGTGAAGATATGAAGGTAATGAAAGAAAACAAGCCACAAAATCTATAATTCAGTGCTCCTTGATCATTGAATTGGTATTCATTTTTGCAGTACTGATCCAACCATTGGATCAATATTGAGGCTGATTTTTAGTCATAGTGAAAACCAACAACCATCCTTAAACCATAATATATTATAAAGATTCAGAAGACAAAATATTTGCAGCTTCTCCCCAGGGTGTTTCTAAATTCTGTAACAATGCATTGTCATGCTGGTAATATACTTATCTAATTCATTTATTGCAGCATTAAATTACTAATATTTAGATTGAAAAGTAACCATAGTAATGGACAACTTGCATATATTCCTCTGTTCTGCTATCAATGTCAAAAGACTGAGCACTGAGAATGTTGTGATAGATTACTTTTATTATAATAAAGTTTGGAATGTATCAGAATGTTACATCAGTATCATATATAATCATCAGTACCATATATAGATTAAGCATATCCTCATGTGAAGTGGTGCAGACATGAGAACCTAGTCTTGTAATAACTTTTGTTATTGTTTTCTCTTGCATCTACCACATTTTCATATTTACATGATTGTTACTTTGTTATATTCAACACAGTGAAGATAAACTAGAATGTTTAATTTCTGAAATCAATAATTTGTGGTTGATCGCAAAAACATGCTTTATCTTTCCTTTAACTTTGTTAAGCCTCCTATAATGACTCATGAAAAATATCATATCAGAAAACAATTGATGATTTAGAAAATGTGGAAATTATTTTATAATTTCATATACTAAATATAGATGGTGCTGCAATTATCCATGACGTGTAATAGTAATTTACATTTTTCATTATGTGGTGTATATTGTGTAAATTTCACATGACTCAGATAGTTCTATTTTGATGTTGCATTTTTGATGGCTAACAGTGTTATATATTCTCTTGAAGAGTTATAAGTGAAGCTCATGGTCAGAAAAGAAGTAATTTATTCTTATTTTAGATGATGAAAAGAATGAGTGGCTTGCAATCAACTAGTAATGACTTAAATGATTTGGTGAGTGGATAGCATTGTTAAAATAATTGCAACCTCTTAAAACCTCATGAGTGGTGTTTTTCTGTTACTTTTTTGAAATGCATCCCTTTGCAATGCATAACTGAAAAAAAAAAAAAGAAAAAAAAACTTTACTAATATGTTAAAAACCTACTAATACTATTCTAATAAATATAAAAGCTTAAAATTTTTATTGTTTCCCCAATTTTCTTCTTATTAATCATTTTCTATTTTTAATACTAACTTTGTCATTTTGTTTAGTATTATAATGTGGAATTAGTGAAAAATTAACTGCCAGATATCTATTTTACAAAAAATATGGGCATTTTATCTGATGTGTATAAAATTTGTTTTTTATTGGATTATGTATTTTTTATTTTTAAAAATCCTATTTTTTCATTGTATATAACCAACATATTTTATTCAATAAAAATTATTTATTTAAAAGGACAATTATTTATTTACATTTTGAAACTAGTATAAATTTTGAAGTGTTTATAATAAAATGTATATCAATATTTACTTTTTTATGTGAATAATTTTCAAGTAAAATAGCATGTTTGAAGTTTTTTTATAAGCATTGAGAAGAGAGAGAGAGAGTGGAGAAAATTTAAAATTTGTCATAGAAAGTTAAAAATTTTTAAATTTTTTTCTTTCATAACAAGTTAAAAAAAAAATGTGTATTTCGAATAATATTAAAATTCAGTTCTTTATA
>JAPDSC010134534.1:0-14882 GCA_026290005.1 Latrodectus geometricus
ATTTTTAAGCAAAACCATTATCAACATTGTTATAAATGTTTTTTTTTTTTGATTAATGTACAATTTTGTATAAAATCTAAAATTGGATGCTATAAAATTGATTTCAATATTTCCAATGCTACTTAATAAAATATGTAAAACAAAAGCATTTTGGTTAAGTTTTTACAAACTGTTAAAAATGCTTCTTTAAGTAAATATTGTCCTAGATAAATTATATTCAATAGAGAATATGAACTATCTAGTGACGCAAACTCAGTTATTATTTGAAATGGAATTCCCAGTTGGGATGCGTGGTGAGAAATGAATCTCCAACGGCATTTGACAAAACCTCTAATTTAGTTACTCAGGTAATAATATTTTATCTCTGCGTGGCAAAGAAGAAAATATTCCCCAATGCTACTCATAATTGAATATATAATGTTTGAAGCAGTTATATCAATTTGATTAATTTTCTCAGTAGCCGCAATTTCGGTAAATTTGCTTTAACTGTGTCTCAGAGAACAGTAACTCGTTTTGCTTCGAATGCTTGAAAAATTCACATTTAATAGTTGGTATAAATGCCATAATATCTAACTATTGATATTGCAGATAGATGTTTAAATCCTGATTTTTAATGAATCCTACTTTTTGTATGATCTCGAACAGTTGTATTTAATTTCAAATATTTCATGTTTATGCACGTACAAGTAAATGAACACTTAATTTTTTAAATTCAATCAAAATAACAAAATCATTTTTTTTAAAAAACTCGCAGTATGTTAGAAAACAAATCATCAAATTAAGTAGTTATTATTTAATCATATATGAGATATAAATATTTCTAAATTTTTAATAACTTTGACAAATATTAGTATAGAATAGTATAGTATATACTTTTAAATAATTCACGTTGTTTGTTGCAGAAACACAGATTGTAAAATTTACTCGTTCTAAAATATATAAAAATAACAAATAAAATTCGATGTTTTATAATATTTAGGGATTGATAAAAAATATTAAAATTGAAAATTCAATACTTATGTTATATGTAATTGCATACTATTATTAAATTGTACTTAGTTGTTTAATAAATCTAATTTTTAATCCTCTTAACTGATAAAATAACTAATAAAATTTTATTGGGACTTAAATTCTAAATAATGTAAATAAATCAAAAATATTTATTTTCTAATAATTAAATGTTAAATAATGTCACACAATGAAATATTAGCAGTAAATTCATCTAATTTATTGACATTGAATTTTAACATTTATAATCCAAATTTAAATATTCTTGCAAATAAATATCTGTTTTCTTTTCAAAAAGAAAACATTATATTTGAAAGAGGATTATTTTTATATATGCAATTACTAACAGATTTAAAATATTTTTTTCTATGATATGTTTTGAAATTTATTTAATCTTTTCATAAATAATACAAGAAATTTAGGCAAATTTAAATTATAAATACTGACTATTTTGAAAAATAAAAACTTAAAAATCGCTATTGTGTTCATAGTTAGAAAATGTGAATCCTTAGATGTATTTAGCTATATGTTTCTAAGAATTTCTGCGATATATTCTAAATTTCTGTTCTAGAATCGAATAAATATCTTTAGAATGATACAAATTAAATATTATCTTTTGAAGAAATGATATGCAATCATATGAATTTCAGTAAAATATTTTTGTAGTGAATCATTTAAAAATGAATTCGTAGGGTTTTTTTTTCCAATATATTAAGCAACAGATGTAAATATGTATTATAAATTTTTCCGTGTGGTGTGTTTTTAGCTATCTTCCTTTTTTTCGACTTTGAAGTGAAGTAAATTAATGGAAATGAGTTCAAATAAACTCGATAAAAGCAAGTAATATAATTTTGAAATATTCCTGTTTCTTTTCCTAAATCTATTTTAGATAATTAATGATAATAATATTTTACTGCATAAACGCAAGTAAACTAAATTGTGGATTTTTTTTATTTTTAAAGTAATCACTAAAAATTTTTAATTTTCATTAAATATTATGAAATTATATAGTTTAAGAAATATAACTTAATTAAGATATTACTGAAGAACGCTTATGTATATTTTAAGCTATAAGATAGAAATAGAAAAAAATGATGAAATAGATATTAAGGCAAAATATCAATACTGAATTTGAATCCCTTAACTTCAAATTGTGACACATAATAATTTTCATGAAGTGAATTAACAATATTCAATTCATTGTCTGTTGCAGTTTAAAACAAAGATTTAATGATTGTTCTCTAAATTGATTTAAATAAATGGTACTTTACTATTAACAAATTTCTTAATTTTTGAGAATTATCCAGGTACTGCTTCATTGTTTATACCCTTAAATTGATGGAAAGCTAACTGTATATCCCAAAGCACGAAATTAATAGTAAGCCGCAAATAGAAATACAATGAACGTCCAAAAATACAGTTTTTTGCATAACTTTACATCGTTAATATCCTTGAATAAAATGCCACCTGCAAATCATCTTCATCTCATTTTACAAACCAATTGGAAGAGCGTGGTGTTTATAATATTATAAGTTAAAAATCTTTGTAAACCTATTTGACGAAGTTCCTATTAAAGTTACACTAACTTTTATTTACATCTAGTTGGAAAACTTTGTAGTTGGAAAATGATGTAAAATGCATTTATTCCAGTGAAGAATGTAAACTGTCAAGTTCGTTACTAATTTTTTTTTCATGTTTCAAGGTGATTTTCATGGTATGGCTTCATAACATTTCTTAATTTTCCATGTGATGTTAATACCTACCCATTTACGAACAATGTGTATTCAAGTGCGTATTTATTGTATGAAATTGGTGAATATTACCTCCAAAGCTATACTGAGCATATCAAATTTCCATCTCTATCTCGCAGTGATAAAACAATATTGATATAAAAGTCCTCCCTGGTATGTTTTAAATCGTAATGTTGGTGGTTTTATAGGACATTTACAGTTAGAGTTAAGTATATAAAACATGGATCAAAAAGTGATTTTTTATAATTTAGCTGTTTCAATTTAACATTCGTAAAATAGCAATAAATACGAATAGCAATAGTTTTATATTAAACCTTAAATACAGGAACTAAGAATCTGGGAATGTTATCAATGTAGTTGCATAATGTTGAAGACAATTGACTAATTTAACAATCAGCTGTTTTCGATTTTTAAAAATAATTATGTTTCTAATTTAATATATATATGTTTATATATTCATTCAATGCTTGTAATGTTTTAAACAAACAAATAAAATTTGAAATTAAATATTTTAAAATATATGACAAATGTAAAAAATTTTTTATCCTATGGAACTTATCTATTTTTCAACTGTAATTATTTAGCTAAATTTGAACTAGTTTACATGAAAATAAAAATACTTATTAATATAAGGGAAGTTTCAATTCAAAAATTAATTACCATAAATATTTAATTACATCTTCATTTTATCATTATTTTTTTTAATCTGAATATAAAATTTTTCTGAAACTTTTACTGTGACAAAAATTTTTAATTATTATACAAAATATCTTATAATTATTATTTGGCAACGAGATACAATTTCGAAAAAAATAATACGCTTTCATTAACTTGTAAAATATTTTTGGGTGCTTGTAATTAATTACTACAATAGAGATCTTTTTAAAAAAAAAACTAAGGCAATTCCAAGCAACTTCATTTGGTTTTGTTTAAGTTGATAATTCTTTTCTTGAATCTAATGATTGATGTAAAATATATTTTATATAAAATAATCAACATTTCTTGTTTATTTTATTCTTCCATAAAGGTAGGAGTCATATATATGTAGGAAAAAATAGTTGTTTTTAAAATTTAATTTACAAATTTTGTACATTTATTCTAACATTAATATATTTGTAAATAAAAAAAATGTAAAAAAAAAAAATAATTGAATCGCATTATCCTTCATTTTAAAAGTTTTTATATATAAAATGTGATAGTGAAATTTTAATTTTTTATTCATAGATTAAAATTTAATTTTTACAATTAAAGTGTTTTCATAACTAAAGACATTTTATAACACTTTAACTATAAAAGTATTTTATAATAATCTTTAATCACTCAGAGACAAGAACTAAAAAAATATATGTTCCTATTTAAAAGAATCTTACAAATTCACTTTTTTCTGAATTTTGAGTTAATAAAAAAAGTACATATTATCATGGTTACGTACTATAGAATATAATTAATGTCGTCAAATGAAAAAATAGAATATTTATTAAATTATTAAGAAAAATAATTGACTATCTGGTAAAGAGTTAGTTTTTAAAAATTTTACTCAAGCATGTAAAATGTTATAATTATATATATTCTTTCATTTCATTATTTTATAGAAAAAAATTCTACCTTTATTTCATTACAAATTGAAAGAAAATTTAAAAGTGAATTATTTATATTCTAAAAGACACATTCATTTTTGAATTAAATGTAATTTACTTATTCTTCTTTTTAAGAGTTTTGTAGAACGTAAATATTTTTATTAATTTTAGATTGGAAATACTTTGAGGGAAACACATAATTTATAAAATATCGTTTACAAATAAAGATAAAAAGTAACTAAAGCATTTCTTAAATAGTGTAGGATATTTATTATGAAATTTGTGAGAAAAAGAGATTTTTTAAATTTCATATAAAATAGAAAAATTTGCAAGAAACATTATTATTATAAAAATGCAGATATTTTTCCCTATAAAAAACAATTAATGCACATAGACAGAGGATTTTTTCTATGGTGCATGCAAAAAAATATTTAGAAAATGAGACCAGAAACTTAAGTGTTCATACGAAGTAACACTTGATGATGATTTTTTATTTTAAGTGTAATTATACAAAATATGTCATGAATTTGTTTTAAATCATGTAGAATATTACTAAGCATCAACAACCAAAAAATGTTAAAAATATAACAAATAGGAGTAATATTAGCTAAGGATCTAATTATATGTTTAATCGAATTTTATGAATAATTTATATGATGTAAAAATGTTAAATTTGTTTTGTGTTAAAAATACAAAGTTCATTATTTCTTTATTTAGAGATGATATCATTCACAGATCAGCAATTATCTGCTAAAATACGTCATAATAAAAATTATGTTAAACTAGGTTTAAAAGTAATTATCTTAAACTTTTGAAGATTTTGCGATTCCGACTGAAAATAAAATTTGATTTGAATAGTTGATTTTGACTTCCAGATAATTCTTCTGTATGAATGTTTCCAGTTTGATTAAAGGGATTTATAAGGCCTTCCTTATTATAACGCATATTATTTTTAATGGTTTGAAATATTTTATACGTCATAACATTTTAAATGATAAAGATAAATCAACTATTGCAGTGTACATAATATAATCATTAAGAAATAATATAAAAGGCTTTAGTGCCAATTGTATCTACTACTGAACAAAGAATAGACATGCTGATAGACTACATTAGATAAAATCAAACTATATTTAACAAAACTAGGTCCCTCTAAACTCAATGGTAACGGATTATTAAATATTTTAGTAATTTGTTTTAAAGGCAAATTAATAAAATATTTAATATTTAGTTACGACGGAACAATAGAAATTTTATGAGAGAATTTGAATAGAAAGGGTCTTAAAGGCCCATTATATTAAATTCTCCCTTAAATTTAGAAGGCAACTTAATAAAGATTTTAACGAAATACTTTTAGTTAACATACAATTTTTTTTTTTTTTTAATTTTACTTAAGAATATTTGTTTTCTAAAAGAGTTTAACATAATAAAAATTGATTTCCTAGCTATAAATTTAATTTCAAAATATAATTCTGCATTTTACTCGTACTTAATAATTTTAAAGTTAAAGTACAGTAATAGGATTGTGAATTTTTGTGAAATTCATGTTTCAAGTCACTAAGTTACTTTAGATTCAAATACGTTACTTTAGAACGTTTTGAAAATCAGTTTTCAGAAAATCTTAAAAATGTTAAACCTCTTGATGATTACATATTTTAATAAAGTATTTAATAATTTGTGTTTTTAATGATAAATTTACTATTTAACCTTTTTGTGAACAGTGGAAATCATTTTTGTAACTTCGAAATTATCTAATGTAATGCAATTTTTGTTTCTAAGGAAGTATTAATATTAATAAATTTGGATTATTTTTAACAATTATATTAATCTAAGCAGAAATTTTATCTACAAAGTTATTCAAAAACATTTTATAAATAATCCTTAATTTTAGTTTTGATGTATGAAATTTCAAAATATTTTGTAAATATTTAGTGAAATAATTAAGGATGATAGTACAATGTGCATTTTTCAAACAATAAATGCATCTTATAAGAAAAATTGAAATTTTTACAAATAACCAAAAATAAAATGTTTAAATTATGTGTTTTGTTTCTCACGAAGAAAAACTTTTTTTTATAGAATTTATATTTAATTTGTTTGTTTTTGGTCAAAAAGGATTATTTGTCATTAGGAAAATATAGATGTTATGAAAACAGATGTAATTTAAATTAATTTTATTATGCTGTCTTGTACTATAAATATACATTCTTAAAATTAGAACCAGAAATTCGTTTTCTTTTTTAATTTTTTTTCATTAAACAAATTTAAAAATAAATTTAAATAAAAAATGAAACAGAAAAAGAATTTAAATAAAAATTATAAAAATATAAAATAAGATACAATAGTTTTTTGGAAATAATGAAATGTGATCAATTTCAATTATGGTAAATAAACAAAAAAGTAGATAAATACTATCTTTCTTCTAGTAAGCCGAGCTGGTAGCCGTATGGTTAAAACTTTTGCCTACAATTAAATCACACTTACAGCTTGACTGTTTTTAGAGGTTAGATTCCACTTTAATCCTTAGGTCCTATTCTAATTAAACGTCGTGTGCAAAAATGTACCGTTTATTGGCAAACCAAACCAAATAAAACCTCCTTCTAGTAAGGACTGATGCACTTACTTAGAATTGAAGAACTGGAGTTAGATACCAGTTCTGACAAAACGCTGTAGCCTTTTTCTATATCTGAGAGCGAGTTAAGAAAAGCATTGCTGGAAATTCAAATAAGTGACAATTTTACTTATTGCCAGTAGAAACAGTGATTTTTTTAGGTACTTTTGTATAATTCTACCATCTTTATAGGAGACTAACATTGGTTATCCTTAGTAAGAAGATGCTAAAGAAGACAATGACATTTTGTATAAATTAAATTACCATGGATACATAATGATTCTGTTTTAGACCAAAATGTTTATGGTTTTAACATATTTTATGACAAATGTTGCTTAAAACTAAAAGTTTGAATTGATTTTAGCAACAAATTCAATGTTTGATTTTGGTCAATTACCTAAATGGAGATAATGTTGTTGTAAAAGTAGCTTCTTTATTGCAAAGAATCCAAAATAAAAATATCTTTATGTCTTAATATATTTTTAAATAAAGCTACATACAATCCACAAAGGTAACCTCTTAAATTATAGAAATTTGCATAAAAAACTTATAGGATGTGATGCAAATGCTAATCTCATCCTGTGGGGAAGTAGACACTGCAGCAAACGTCGTGATGCTCACATAGAATACATTTTGTATTTTAATCTATTCATCTGTAATAGACATAATGAGCCTATTTATATTATTGTAAATACAGAGAAATCATTGCCATTACTCTATGAAACTGTAAGAGTGTGGACTTAATAATGATTTAAGCTTATCATACCATCTATACATTAGTTTTTTTTCTTTCACGGGCAAACAGACTAAAAGTGGTACACAGGAATTAAAAAAGCAAAAACCAACAATTAGATTTCCAACAAAAGTATTTAGAGGTCCTGGCCAGAAAAATTTATTTAGATATGTTGCCTTCAGTAGTAGAATTGGAGTTGGTTATTGATCCGTTGAAACATGACATTCTCCAAGTATACTATCAAAATTGTAAGGTCAGTAATGCCTTCCTGATAAAAATCTGAGCAACATGGACTAAATGGCAATAAATACTCCATCTTAAGAGAAAACCCGAAGTTAGGAACAAATATTTGCGAAACCTCAATTAGTATGAAACTAACTAATTTTGTGCTATACAGATACATATTCTTTTCAAATTATAGCTAATACCGTATGAATTTCATGTAATTTCGATCACTCTTTATTTAAATTAATTGGCGATTTGTTTGATCACTTATGAATTACAATTAAGTTCCATTTTGCTTGCTACTCATTCCTTTTTTACATTAAATGCAATAAATTATAATACAAATATATAATTGTATAATATTTATAACCAATTCAATATAATTCTGAATTTTCGCTTTTAATACCACTATATCGATGTATATTTTGCGGAAAACTACAATATATTCATTAAAGAAAATATTTTAAGATAGATGCTTTTATGAAAGACATATAATTTATTATTTATTTAAATCACGAATATATACTATAATATAACCTAAATAAATGCATCTCATAACTTTCCAAAAATCTATAAATTTTAATAGTTATCCCTACAAATATATATTAAAATGTGAAACTAAACTATTAATAAATATAGTTAATGAATACGAAGAAAAATCTCTTTTCAAAACTATATATAAGCATAACAATTAACGGCTACTTTTACTATGAAATTTAATTGGTTCTCAAATAATTACATACAGTTGCAGTCTCATTAAACTAGTTTCTCCTTGATTCATTCATTGTTCATTAAGTTTTAAGCCGTTACATTGTTACGGTTTATGTAAAGGCACAATCCATTAATCATTTTCAACTAATTGATACAATTTATTAATCAGATATTCTGTCGTTGCCGAGTTTTCACCGCAAATTAAGTTGAAATAAAATTTAATGCATAATTGATACATACACAAAATTCTCTAAGTTTACCCTATTTAATTTGGGAATATCTTAAGTTGCTTTAATTGTAACTAAATTCAAATGAAGACCTCATTCGACAAACATATTTATAACATTTGAATTCATTTGGACAAATGTATATTTTGAAAGCTCAGATATAAAGGAAAATAAATCCATTTAACGAAATTCATTAAACTAAATTTTCAAATAAAACGAGTATTTTAATCAACTAAAGATACATTTTCACAAACAATCTTTACACATGTATATATTTTTGTAGAAATAATTAAATAACGTCTAAATTAATACTGTATCCATTTTTTTGCCACATATGGTTAAATAACACAATAAATGGCAATTTAAGCATTTAGACGCAAAAGTAGTGAGAACCACAAAAGTAGTATGAAATGACAACTTATTACATGCATAATTTTTATATAAAAGTATATTATAATCTTTTATATAATATTTGACTTAGAATATTACAAACCTTACATTTTTTGATCATTTACAGTTTTCTTTACTATCCCCAATTGGACTTTAAACACAATTTACAAAATGAGTACCACTAGACTTAATTTACGCAAAGTCATGTGGTTTTTATTGAGCAAGTAAAAATGCAATACATGAAAGAGACGCAAAAATTAAAATTATATTATATAATATAGGACACATTTAAAAGTATTTAAGCAAACTAAATATGGACAAAACATTTGCAATTCCCGTTTTCTATCTGTAAATCTTACTTTTTTAATAATATTTTAATCTAACTTTTAAAGTTCTGTATATTTTCAATATGAAGAACAAACTATTAGTAATTTCTTGTCCTTTTGGAAGTATTTTGAGTGCTTAAATTTTGAATATCTCATATATATGTCATATTTTTAACATTTTTGTAGTCAATTACAGAAAACAAGGTTGCATAAATAGTACCTTTTATTTATTTAGAAAAAAATTTGTAATTAAATAACTGTCTTGAGTAATGTTTTATCATACAATAATACATATTAACTTAAGAATTAAACTAAAATTGTTTTATTATAATTTAAGGAGTTAACATTGTCAGTTTATCACGAAATATTGCAACATGGCAAACTTAACAAACCAAAAAAATATTTTGTATGAAAAGAAGATGTAAATTACTCCAAATTAATGTACGGGATAAACAAATATTAAAGAAAATATTTACTCATAAAAGAAATACTAAAATATTGCAAAAACTTCTGTCAAAACAATGTTATCAAAAATACGCATCTACAAAAATGTTATTTCGGATCTGCGTTCAGTGACTTTTAAAGTAGTACGCATTAGAAAAATAAATAGTGTCAAAAATATAATACAGAGATGATTGTGATGCTTAAAGGAATAAAGATGATCAAATATAATTTACTATAGTATATTATCTTTTAAATTATTTCAGATTTCCAGACAAGTAATGAACAACAGTACTATTGATGTCTGATTGATGATGATTTCATATTGATGTCTTGGTTTCGAGGAAATACTGATAAAAATATATTTTATTAGAGTTCTTTTTCAGTGTTATATATTCAGTTATGAATATTCCTATTTCCTTTTGTAATAAATGTGTGTATGTTAACAAGGAGTTAATAATAAATAAAGCACTTCGCAAATAGTAACACAGATTGTATATTCTTTAAAGAGAGAATTTGAAAACATCTAATGATTTTTAATGTGTATAACATTTTTGCTCTAAATATGTATTTATTTAGTTTTCTCGATTTCTCAACTAAGCTGATAATACTATTTTAATTTACGTAAATATATTATTTAAAAAATTGACATTGTTTTTTTTTCAAAATTAAAAAAAATGTTAGAAAAGCCTCTTGTTATATTTTGCTGCAAATGGGTTCTTTCTAAATGTTATCTAAAATTTATAGTTTCCTGTATATTATTAGAAAATTTTGTGACATGATGTCTAATATTAACTTTTGCTTATCACTAATTAAAAATTTAATGCAAAGAATCTATGATTAATTAGTTAAATTATTATTAAAAAATACAAAAATTTAAAAAAAATCATATTATTTAAAACTACGTTAATTTCCTGTAAATATTTTAAGCTTGTGAATTACTAAAATCACACCCAATTCTTAAAAATTCGGATTTTATTTTAATAATACAATAAAGCTTAAAATTATATTTATAAAAAATGTAACATAAAAGAATAGTCATAAGAAATATGGGTTGCAATAGATAATGCCAATCAATTGAAATGTAATTTCCTTTTTCTTATTTAAAATTCTTTAAATAACATTAACTTATATTTTTAAGGCAGTTAAAATCAGATAAAAAGAAATAATCTTTTTTTAAAAGGAATGTTAGATGAAAAACACTATTTTTCTCGGGGTCACATAATCCAATTAATATATATAATCCTTATTTTGCAAACGCTTTTTTTTCAAAGGAACAAGTATATTTAATTAATTATAAAAAAATAAACTAGGAGAAAAAGGATTAGAACATTTCCATTTTTTATTGGTTTGTATGTTAAGAGTTTAGATAACCTTTCTGTAAAGTTTTGATTCTTATTGCTTTTTACAATAATTTTTTAAACTTTGAAATTATATTGACTTATTTTTAAAGTTTGTAATCATATTAATTACTTACTGTATATTATAATTCAAGTAAATTACTTTTCGACTACCTGTATCTATGCATGTATTGGTATAAACACAAAATCATACATATTTAAATATAAAGAAAGATAAATATATATGTGATGAAAATATGATGCATCAAAAGTAATTAGTAATGAATTTTTAAAAATATTTAATTTTTATTTTCATAATAAATATAAAATTAATTACTAACTCCTTTCTATTTTAAGCACATCTCCCCTTCACATCAACATATATATAAAATAATTACTAAGTTTAAGTGTATTATAATATTCTGTATTTGTAAATTTAAGTAAAGTTATACAACCATTACATTTTCTATGTAATGTTATTTTCAATTTCATTTGACATACATTTTAATGTTTTAATTTGCTTAACTGTTAAATTTGCAAAATAATCACATACCATTAATTATAAAGTGAATCAATTTTGAAATGTTTTAAATAAAATTTAAATTAAGAAAGCTTTATATTTTTAATAAGTCATTAACACAATAAAAATTAAATTAAATACAATATGAAGTAAAGAATAAAATTTTTAAGAACATTTGAAAACTCATAATTAATGATATTTTTTTCTCATTTTTTTCCAAGAAAGTATTTAAAAACACACATTTCTAATTTATATTTCTGCTGAAATTTATCACATTTTAAGATATTCATTTGAAGTTTAAATTAAGAATTTGGTGATATTTATAATTCAGTAATTTTTCTTTTATAAAAATAGATTCATCACAATTTATTCGTAAATAATTTTCCAATTTAACATCTACAACTTTTAATTTTTTTTATATGAAGATTGAAGTATTCTTTAAAATATTTACAATTCTAATCACAATTGACAAAAAGAAATTCCATTCGAAAAATATCTCCAGATATATTTCTGGTAATCACAGTCAACCTGTTTGTAATTATTAATAAACTAAATTTAAAAGCAGCTGCTCGACCTAGAGCCAATTGTGTGTAAAAGTGTAGCCAATTGTCTCAATCTCCTTGTAGCCAATCTCCTTGCTGTAAAACGCAGGTGTTATGAGTGCAAAGAAGCCTGTAAATGCTTCGTGCAAATCTGCTTCATTGGTGAAGGATTTTCCACGAAGTAGATTTTCCAGGGAATGAAAATGGTGAAAATATGATGACGCAAGATCAGTTGAGTAAAAAGGAAGGCGAAAAGTCTTCGAATTGAGTCGCTGTATGGTGTTCCTGGCCACCAGTATGACATGCAGACTTGCGTTATCGCCGAAGCACAATACATCTTGCGATAAATAAGTGCTGGCTTCTTCTATTACAATGCTTATTGCATACGTTTTATCTGTTCACACGTCTGCAGAGAACGTCTGGCCTTTGGCAGCAGCTCATAATGAACTACATGACGACAAGTCCACCATACTTAAAGCATAAACTTACGTAGGAGCAGAGGGATAAATCTCCCGACCTGAGTTTGTGAAAATAGTGCCTTGCCATCGTTCATTCACAACACTACCCTCAAACGCTTAACATATTAGGCAACTTTATGCAGCAGAAACAGTTACCATGCCACCTACATCGTCTAGTGATGCTAGCATGCCTGAATGCGGGTAGAAGGGTCCTGGGTTCAAATCCCAATTTAGACATAGAGTCCTTTGTTTTTGAATTGTATGAATGGTTACCTACTCTATAAATGGGTAACTATGGTATGCATGTGTATACTGAAGAAATCGGAATCCCCACTAAATTACGGTTTTGTTGAAAAATTGAAGCAACGCTTTCTATATTGCCTGCCTCGCTGACACTAGACAAAAAGTATTATAAACGAAAAAAATAAGCTAGTGCCATCATTAAACTTATTGATCACTATTTTTTAAATTTTGAATTATATTAATTCAAAATGAAAATTCTAAACTTTTTTTTTTATTTGCAATTGGCATTGAATCTCAGCATTAAAGTTTTAATACATTAATGACCAATATAAATAGAAATTATATCATTTTAGTTAATTACAAAAAATTGCTATCATAAGTATATGTATCATTTTTAAATGATAAATTTAGAAAATTTTAGTATTAAATTCATTTAATTTAAAAAAAAATGTTGGTTTGCATTAATCGTCTTAAAGAAATATGCAGAACACTTAAAGATTTTTAGAAATGGATTTATGGAGTTAATAATATGTTAAACACAACAATTTATATTCTATTACCACTTCAAAAATAATTAATGAATAAAAAATTTAAAACAAAAATAAGTGTTTCGAATTTTTAGAAAATGATGAATCATAAATGTAACTTTTCATATTTAAAAGAGAAGAGTTTTGAAGTATATTTATTCTCTATAAAAATGATTAAACTTTTTTTATTTTTCTGAAACATTTAGTTGCACATTAAACTTGTCAAAATAATTTTTACCTTTAAGCAATTACATGTGATAATTACTGTAAAATTAAACACTTTATAACACGTTTTTAAATTATATGACTCTTTCTTTCATGCAATAAAAAATATCAAATATTTGTGTCTCGTCTTGATGCAAAGCAGTTTTATAAGAAGGAGTATGCTTTTTCTTACTCAATTTAATTAGACTATTTAAATATAATTAACTCTAATATTTAAGTATTAATGAAAGTATTTTAAAAGTCTCAATAATTTATAAAATAATATTTGGTTGAGTCAATTTTGGTGATAATTAATTACTTATAATTTACCTTTTTCACTGCATCGTAAATAATAAATTATTTTACAAGTGTGGCTAAATTTGTGAATAAAAGTCTTTACTTTGAAGTTTGTTCTAAGCACTTTTAATTCAATTATTTTCATTAATATTTCCAGGATAAATATATATATTAGGTTGGGGAAAAATAAAGCCATTATTTTCACTGAACTTTATGTAACTTCTTTTGGATTCGCTTTGGAAAAAGGTTTAAAACAGTTTTCATGTAGATTTTTAGGTCTTGCGCATTACTACTGCTGACATTCGGTCAACTTCGACCATTTTTGATATTTTACAGACATTTTCAATGATGCTGTATCCACATGCCAGGTCCATCTCTTACATCAAAAATACCCGAATGGAATCGACGAAACAAAAATTGTACGTAACTGGTTATTACAGTCTTATATAGGACGATAAACAACTTTCACAATTTTAAGAGAAAAACGAAAATGTATCGAATTTTCTGTTTGTTGTCTTCCATTTTTAAAACCTTGTACTCGTAACTGAATTAATCAAACAAAAAAACCACAAGAGAATATTTTAGTGTCAAATGTCACTTTTCCAACGAGCATAAATCAGAAATTGTTTGATAAATACTTCACGAGATATCGATCACTACAGACGTCTACCGAAAAAATAATGGATTACTTTTCCCCCAAACTAATATATATATATATATATATATATATATATATATATATATATATATA
>JAPDSC010134534.1:47563-59923 GCA_026290005.1 Latrodectus geometricus
AACATAATCATTAATAAATAATAAAAAAGGCTCTAGTGTACACTGTATCTACTACTGAACAAAGAATAGACATGCTGTTAGACAGTTTTAGATAAAATCATATTATATTTAAGAAAACTAAGTTCTTCTAAACTCGTTAGTAACAGAATATTAAATATTAAAGCAATTTGCTTTAAAGGAAAATTACTAATATATAATATTTAGTTACGAACGTCAGGGCAATATAAATTTTATCGGAGAATTTGAATAGAATGGATTTTAAAGGCCCATTATATTTCAATTCTCCTGTAAAATTTCTAAGGCAACTTAATAAAGATTTTAGGGAAATACTTTTAGTTAACATACAATTTCTAATTGATCTTAAAATACATTAAATAAATAATAGAATTTTAATTTATAAGAAAATTTGTTTTTCTTAAAGAGTTTAACATCATAAAAATTTATTTGCTAGCAATAAATTTTATTTAAAAATATAATTCTTCTGCATTGTACAAGTATATAATAATTTATATTATACTCGTACATAATAATTTTAGTTAATTGTACAGTAATAGGATTGTGAATTTTAGTTAACTTTATGTTTCACATCGTTAAGATACTTTAGGTTTGTTAAGTTACATTTTGCCATCCACCCTGTATAGTGGTCAGCGTGCCTGATTGCTGGTCGTGAGGTCCTAGGTTCGAATCCTATTTCTTACATGGATGTAATTTCCCTCTCTTTCTCTACCTTGTATTTGTTCTTTCCTTGTATGAATGGTTGCCTACTCTATAAACGGGTACTTATGGCAAGTGTGTTCAGAGGTCAAGTCAATCTTTTGCCCTTGTGGTTCGTCTCCAAAACATTAGTGGCATACTCTCCTATGCCAGATCTTCTGGACATGGTGTGGTCTTTCCTGCACCAGGAGGATTAGCAACAACAACCCTTTAGATTCAAATACGTTACCTTAGATTTTTTCAGAAAATAACTCAAAATGTTAAACCTCTTGAACATTAAATATTTTAATGTAGTATTTAATGATTTGTGTTTTTAACGTTTAAATTACCATTTGATCTTTTTGATAAAATTATCATTTAATAAGTTTGTTTTTTGTCAAAAAGGATTATTTTTATTTATCATTAGGGAAATAAAGATTTCATGAAAACAGAGTTAATTTAAATTAGGTTTTATAAGCAGTCTTGTTCTAATGATACACATTTTTATTTAAAAAAAAGAAACGGGAATTTGATTTTTTTCAAATATTTTCATTAACTAAATTTAATAAATTTGTATAAGGAATGGAATTGAAAGAAAATTTAAATAAAAATTTTAAAAATATAAAATAAGATATACTTTTTCGGAAATCATGAAATTTGATCTATTTCAATTATATTAAATCAACAAAGAAGAAGAAAGTTTTGCTTAGAAGTTTTGCTTAGAAGTTTTGCTTGCAGTTAAATACCACTTACAGCTTTGCTGTTTGTAGAGTTTAGATTACATTTTAATTCTTAGATCCTGTTCTAATTAAACTTTGTGTACAAAAACATACCGTTTATTGGCAAACAAAACCAAATAAAACCTGCTTCTAGTAAGGATGAACTGAATTACTTACTTAGAAGAATTCTTTAGAATTGAAGAACTGGAATTAGATACCGGTTCTTATATAACCCTGTAACCTGTTTCTTTTACATCTGTGAGGTAGTTAAGAAAAACATTGCTGGAAATTCAAGTAAGTCACTATTTTCTTTGTTCCCAAGAGGAACAGTGTTCCTTCTTAATTCCTTTTGTATAATTCAACTTTCATTATAGGAGACCAACTTTGGTAATACTTAGCAAAAGATTGCTAGAGGAGACAATGACATTTTGTATTAATTAAATTGTCATGTTTACATAATGGTTCTGTTTTGGACTTTTCTTCATGGTTTTAACATATTTATTGAGAAATGTTGTTTAAAACCAAAAGATTGAATTGTTATTAGCAATAAATTCAATGCTTAATTTTGATCAATTACCTAAATGGGGATATTGTTGCTGTAAAAGTAGCCTGATTATTCCAAAGAATCCAAAATGAAAACATCTTTATGTTTTAATATTTTTTTTAAATAAAGCTACATATAATGAAAAAAGTTAACCTCTTAGATTATAGAAATTTGGGTAAAAAACGTATTATAGAATGTGATGAAAATGCTAATCTCACCATGTGGAGGTATAGTCATTGCAATAAACATCGTGATGATCTTATAGAATACATTTTGTATTTTAATAAATTTATCCTTAATAGGTATAATGAGCCTACTTATATTATTATAAATATTCTACTTATATTATTATATTATAGAGAAGACATTGACCTTAATCTATGAAACAATAAGAGTGTGGATTTTATAAATGATGAATAAAATTTATCTTACCATCTATACATTAGGTTTTCTGTTACTGGGGCAAACTGACTAGAAGAAATACATAAAAACTCAGAAATCAGCAATTAGAGCTCCTACGAAAAATACTTGGAGGTCCTGGCAAGATAAGGTAATTTCGGTATATTTGCTTCAGTAATAGAATTGTAGTTGATCTTTGATCAGTTGTAACATGGCATTCTCCAAGTAGTCTATTAAAATTGTTAGGTCAGTAATCCCTTTCTGCTAAAAAGCTAACCAAAATGGACTAAAGAACTAAAGTTTAATTTGAGGAAATCCTTGAAAAAAAAGATAATAATACATTCACTAAAGAGTCACAACGTTATTTTTCATTACTATTTTGTATTAAGAGACAATTTCAAAATCGTAAAATGTTGGAAAGATTTTATTTCTAATATGGAATATCGAATTTAAACTTTTAATTGCATTTCAAAACCATTTAAGAAATAAAAATTTAAAATATTTAACAATAAATATTCTACACACAAATATATATATATATATATATATATATATATATATATATATTAGAAGAGGTTTATAGTATATTAAATAATTTTATAGAAATTATATAGAAACTAATTAATTGTGTGTTTTTCATGTACATATTCGTTTCCAAACTATAGCTAATACTGTATGAGTTTCTTGTAATTTCCATCACTCTATATTTTAAATTTATTGGTCACTTGTTTGACCATTTATTAATTACAATTTAGTTACATTTTACATGCTATTCGCTGCTTGTTTACATTAATTGCAATAAATTATAATACAAATATATATTTATATAATATTTTTAACCAATTCAATATAATTCTGAATTTTCACTTTAAATACCACTATATAGATGTATATTTTGCAGAAAATTACAATATATTTATTAGAGAAAATGTTTTTAGATAGATGCTTTATGAAAGACATATAATTCATTATTTATTTAAATCACGAATATACACTAAAATATAACCTAAATAAATGCATCTCATAAATTTTCAAATGATTTATAAAATTGATTGGTTATCCTAACAAATATTTATTAAAATGAGCAACTAAACTATTAATATATATAGTTTATGCATACAAAGAGAAAAATCTCTTTTAGAAACTCTACATAAGCATAACAATTAACGGCTACTTTTACTATAAAATTTAATTGGTTCTCAAATAATTACATACAGTTCCAGTCTCATTAAACTAGTTTCTCCTTGATTCATTCATTGTTCATTAAGTTTTAAGCCGTTACATTGTTACGGTTTATGTAAAGGCACAATCCATTAATCATTTTCAACTAATTGATACAATTTATTAATCAGATATTCTGTCGTGCCGAAGTTTTCACCGCAAATTAAGTTGAAATAAAATTTACTGCATAATTGATACATATACAAAATTCTCTAAGTTTACCCTATTTAATTTAGGAATATCTTAAGTTGCTTTAATTGTAATTAAATTCAAATGAAGACCTCATTCGACAACCATATTTATAATATTTGAATTTATTTGGACAAATGTATATTTCGAAACCTCAGATATAAAGGAAAATAATTTCATTTAACAAAATTCATGAAACTAAATTTTCAAATAAAACGAGTAATTTAATCAATTAAAGATACAATTTAACAAGTAATCTCTACACATGTATCTGTTTTTATAGAAATAATTAGATACGTCTAAATTAATAATGTATCCATATTTTGCCACATATGGTTAAATAGCACAATAAGTGGCAATTTAAGCATTTAGAAGCAAAAGTAGTGAGAACCACAAAAGTAGTATGAAATGACAACTTGTTAAATGCATAATTTTTATATAAAATTGTATTATAATCTTTTATATAAAATTATATTATAATCTTTTATATAATATTTGACTTAGAATATTACAAACCTTACATATTTTTATCATTTACAGTTTTCTTTACTATCCCCAATTGGACTTTAAACACAATTTACAAAATGAGTAGCACTAGACTTAGTTTACGCAAAGTCATGTGGTTTGTACTGAGCAAGTAAAAATGCAATACGTGAAAAAGACGCAAGAATTAAAATTGTATTATATATAGGACACATTTAAAAGTATTTAAGAAGCAAACTAAATATGGACAAAACATTTGCAATTCACGTTTTCTATCTGAAAATCTTACTTTTTTTAATAATATTTTAATCTAACTTTTAAAATTCTGTATATTTTCCGTATTAAGAACAAACTAATAGTAATTTTTTGTCGTTTTGGAAGTATACTGAGTGCTTAAATTTTGAATATCTATGTCATATTTTTAACATTTTTCTAGTCAATTACAGAAAACAATGTTGCATAAATAGTAACTTTTATTTATTTAGAAAAAAAATGTGTAATAAAATAACTGTCTTGAGTAATGTTTTATCATACAATAATACATATTAACTTACGAATTAAACGGAAATTGTTTTATTATAATTCAAATAGTTAACATTGCCAGTTTATCATGAAATATTGCAACATGGCAAACTAAACAAACCAAAAACAAATTCTGTATGAAAGGATGATGTAAATAACTCCACATTAATGTACGGGTTAAACAAATATTAAAGAAAATATTTATTCATAAATGAAATACTAAATTATTACAAAAATTTTTTTCAAAATAGTGCTATCAAAAATACGCATCTAAAAAATATTGTATGGTAGTTGTGTTCAGTGACTTTTAAAGTAGAATGCATTAGAAAAATAAATAGTGTCAAAAATATGATACAGCGATGATTGTGATGCCAAAGGCAACAAAGATAATCGAATATAATTTACTCTAGTACATTATCTTTTAAATTTTTTCAGATTTCCAGACAAGTAATGAACAACAGTACTAACATTTCATATTGATGTCTTGGTTTCGAGGAAATACTGATAAAACTATATTTTATTAGAGTTCTTTTTCAGTGTTATATATTCAGTTATGAATAATCCTATTTGCTTTTGTAATAAATGTGTCTATGTTAACAAGGAGTTAATAATAAATAAAACAGTTTGCAAATAGTAGCACAGATAGTATATTCTTTAAAGAGAGAATTGAAACCATCTAATGATTTTTAATGTGTATAATGTTTTTGCTCTAAATATGTATTTACTTGGTTATCTCGATTTCTCAACTAAGCTTACAATAATATTTTAATTTACATAAATATATTATTTAAAAAATTGAAATTGTTTTTTTTCAAAATTAAAAAACAAAGTCAGAAAAGCATCTTGATATATTTTGCTGCAAATCGGCTCTTTCTGAATGTTATCTAAAATTTATAGTTCCCTGTATATTATTAGAAAATTTTGTTACATGATGTCTAATATTAACTTTTGCTTATCACTAATTAAAAATTTAATGCAAAGAATCTATGATTTATTAGTTAAATTATTATTAAAAAATACAAAAATTTTTAAAAAATCATATCATTTAAAACTACGTTAATTTCCTGTAAATATTTTAAGCTTGTGAATTACTAAAATCACACCCAATTCTTAAAAATTCGGATTTTATTTTAATAATTATATAATTACAATAAAGCTTAAAATTATATTTATAAAAAATGCAACATAAAAGAATAGTCATAAGAAATATGGGTTGCAATAGATAATGCCAATCAATTGAAATGTAATTTCCTTTTTCTTATTTAAAATTCTTTAAATAGCATTAACTTATATTTTTAAGGCAGTTAAAATCAGATAAAAAGAAATAATCTTTTTTTAAAAGGAATGTTAGATGAAAAACACTATTTTTCTCGGGGTCACATAATCCAATTAATATATATAATCCTTATTTTTACAACGCTTTTTTCAAAGGAACAAATATATTTAATTAATTATAAAAAAATAAACTAGGAGAACAGGGATTAGAACATTTCCATTTTTTTATTGGTTTGTATGTTAAGAGTTTAGATAACCTTTCTGTAAAGTTTTGATTTTTATTGCTTTTTACAATAATTTTTTAAACTTTGAAATTATATTGACTTATTTTTAAAGTTTGTAATCATATTAATTACTTACTGTATATTATAATTCAAGTAAATTACTTTTCGACTACCTGTATCTATGCATGTATTGGTATAAACACAAAATCATACATATTTAAATATAAAGAAAGATAAATATATATGTGATGAAAATATGATGCATTAAAAGTAATTAGTTATGACTTTTTAAAAATATTTAATTTTTATTTTAATAAAAAATATAAAATTAATTACTAACTTTTTTCTATTTTAAGCGCATCTCCCCTTCACATCAACATATATATAAAATAATTACTAAGTTTAAGTGTATTATAATATTCTGTATTTGTAACTTTAAGTAAAGTTATACAACCATTACATTTTCTATGTAATGTTATTTTCAATTTCATTTGACATACATTTTAATGTTTTAATTTGCTTAAAGGTTAAATTTGCAAAATAATCACATACCATTAATTATAAAGTGAATCAATTTTGAAATGTTTTAAATAAAATTTAAATTAAGAAAGCTTTATATTTTTAATAAGTCATTAACACAATAAAAATTAAATTAAATACAGTATGAAGTAAAAAATAAAATTTTTAAGAACATTTGAAAACTCATAATTAATGATATTTTTTCTCATTTTTTTACAAGAAAATATTTAAAAACACACATTTCCAATTTATATTTCTGCTGAAATTTGTCACATTTTAAGATATTCATTTGAAGTTTAAATTAAGAATTTGGTGATATTTCAAATTCAGTAATTTTTCTTTTATAAAAATAGATTCATCACAATTTATTTGTAAATAATTTTCCAATTTAACATCTACAACTTTTAATTTTTTTTTATATGAAGATTGAAGTATTCTTTAAAATATTTACAATTCTAATCACAATTGACAAAAAGAAGTTCCATTCGAAAAAGATCTCCAGATATATTTCTGGTAATCATAGTCAACCTGTTTGTAATTATTAATTAACTAAATTTAAAAGCAGCTGCTCGACCTAGAGCCAATTGTGTGTAAAAGTGTAGCCAATTGTCTCAATCTCCTTGTAGCCAATCTCCTTGCTGTAAAACGCAGGTGTTATGAATGCAAAGAAGCCTGTAAGTGCTTCGTGCAAATCTGCTTCATTGGTGAAGGATTTTCCACGAAGTAGATTTTCCAGGGAATGAAAATGGTGAAAATATGATGACGCAAGATCAGTTGAGTAAAGAGGAAGGCGAAAAGTCTTCCAATTGAGTCGCTGTATGGTGTTCCTGGCCACCAGTATGACATGCAGACTTGCGTTATCGCCGAAGCACAATACATCTTGCGATAAATAAGTGCTGGGTTCTTTTATTACAATGCTTATTGCATAGTTTTATCTGTTCACACGTCTGCAGAGAACGTCTGGCCCTTGGCAGCAGCTCATAATGAACTACATGACGACAAGTCCACCATACTTAAAGCATAAACTTAACTAGGAGCAGAGGGATAAATCTCCCAACCTGAATTTGTGAAGTTAATGCCTTGCCATCGTTCATTCACAACACTACCCTCAAACGCTTAACATATTAGGCAACTTTATGCAGCAGAAGCAGTTACCATGTCTAGTCTACATTGTCTAGTGATGTCAGCATGCCTGATTGCGGATAGAGGGGTCCTGGGTTCGAATCCCAATTTGGACATAGAGTCCTTTGCCTCGTAAGAATGGATACTTACCCTATAAATGGGTAACTATGGTATGCATGTGTATACTGAAGAAGTCGGAATCCACACTAAATTTCGGTTTAGTTGAAAAAGTGGAGCAACGCACCCCATATTGCCTGCTTCGCTGGCACTCGACAAAAAATATTATAAACGGACAAAATAATCCAGTGCCATCATTAAACTCATTGATCACTACTTTTTTAATTTTGGATCATATAAATTCAAAATGAAAAACAAAACTAATTTTTTTTTTTATTTGCAATTTTCATTTAATGTCAGCAATAAAGTTTTAACACCTTAATGACCAATATAAATAGAAATTATATCATTTTAGTTAATTACAAAAAATTGTTATCATTGTATATGTATCATTTTTAAATGATAAATTTAAAAAATTTTAGTATTAAATTATTAAATTATTTTAGTATTAAATTATAAAATTTTAGTTTTAACTTTTATTCAAGAAAGAAGTTTGGCACAAAAGTATTAATATATACATATATATTCGACATTTCTCACATTATTCTATAACCTAGGAGAATATTCAACTTTAAGTCCTATCTGGGACATAACCTAGCAAATGATGAATTCCGAAACTATTGAAAGGATAACGAGATTCAGGAAAATATTGTTTGATGCAACAAGCGATGAAAAATATTTATAAACCATTTGCTTAGAAAAGCATGAATAACATTCGTTCAGTGACCTTTAACATTCTTTGAAATATAAATGTTTTTTCCGGTGATATTTTGGATATGTTAAGAAGTTTCATAGTTATTGAAGCTTCCATATTAAATTTACTAATATATTCCTAGCTATTATTTACATCAAATATCATTTAAATTTTAATCAACCTTCAGTAAAAAAAATAAAACATTTTGCAAATAAAACTGTGTATAAAAAGGGTAACACATTAGGAAAAAATATAGCATAAATTTAAGACTAACTGAAGGACAGCAAAAACTTAAAAATATACCATTTGCTTTCATTGAAATTTAATAATGAAGGATGTGTTTCATTTAAAATTATGAGTAATCACTTGCTTGGATTAATTAAATGAATGATAGATTAAAGGAAAATGAATTAAGATACATTGGAAATTTATTTATGTTAATTTTTACATATTTAAATCACAATATAATTATTATGGTAAAAAACAGGTTTAATATTTAATAAACTTAGTTTATGAAAGAGTTGCAGTGGATTATATTTACATAAAAGGAATACGTCTTATATTTACTTCTCCAGCTGACTCGCTCGAAATTTAATATTTTTTTACGAACTTCAATTAATTTCCCAGTATATATGTTTTTAATATGTAAATACATTTTAGGTATATTAAAAAGAATAAATAATAATATGGTTATTTAAAATGCCTGGTTAATTGGTAGTGACTTCATTATGTCACACTCCATTCTTCACAAATGGCAGAAATAATGGCATCATGTATGGTGATGTATTCATTGCGTGTGTCATCCTATCAAGTCTTGGTAGTCCTCATTGCTCAGAAACAGACGACTAGCACAAAAACCTCATTTTTACCTTATGATTCTCTGAGATTCAATTTCCCTTAGAGGATATTGCGACCGTATTTGACACATCCAACTCATCATAAGGAAGTACAAAGGATCTTCAATCAGATTGGGAGAAGGACACTGTAGTTTTATTATATGTGCCCATTTTTTGATACACGTGATTTTATGTACACTGTTTTTCTCTCAACCATTTTTCTGAAAGCCTTTGATACCAATTGTAAAATTTAGGAAACTTTATTGTCGACTTATATGGCTTTATTATTATTTGAAATGCTTAGACAATTTTTTTAAGACGTCATTACGCGCAGTGTCATTCTTCACAAGGAACAGTGGGGCAACCAGTTGGTGTGTCATCATATCCCTACGAGTGGACAGATCTCATAATTTCGAAGCATAATTTAAAAACTGGACTTTCATACTTAGCCTACTAAGAAAAAATATAGCGTATTTTATTATGAAAAAAGTACAACAATAACTGCATATTTACCTTTTAACTTTAATATTAATGGAAAAACATAATGAAGTGGAGAAATGCATTGTTTGCAACACAGTGAAGCGTTTGTGTTGTAAGCATTTAAAAATTATAAGATAAATTTCGAATATTTTAAATTATCTAAATACCTTACTTTCTTCGTAAAAAGTGAAAATAAACATATTACTAATAAAATATAACCGTTTGAGAGTAATATTTCTTTTAGTATCAGTTATATTATTTCTGTTAGAAATCTTGTCACTTTCTTTCATTTTTAATGGCACAGGATTGGTATGCATCATATGATAAAGAATAAATTCAGCTCATTAAAATTTTTCAGTTATTTATTTATTTGTAAAAAATATATTACATTCTATTACTTTTATATTAAAGTTTCTTAAAAAATATTTTGAATTGTGCCTTATCATCTTGGTCATTTAATTTAATGTGTATGAGATAGTGTTTACACCGATGAGAAACCAATATTCTGAATTAATTGCCCATGAATATTCTTGGAATTAATTATTTCTGTTAGAGAGAAGTAATTGTTTAATCATTGAATTTAGAAAATAGTATAATATCATATCAAAAGAATTGTATTTTAAAAATCAGGTTAAGTATCAATAAGAAATAAATTTAATTCTTCAATTTCTCTTTAAATTGAAATGATATAAAAAAAATGACTGAAATTAATTTTTTCATGAGTTTAATTGTTTGAAAATTAAAATTTAATTTGCTCACTTGGATCACAAAGCATAAAATCCTTATCAAAATTATTTTTTGTTTTACCTATCATTAACAGCTGTTTTAATTTAACTGTAAGCATAAAACTTTTAATGAGTTTGGGGCAAAAAATACTGCTCAGCAAAGACGAAGAAACAAAAAAAAAAGTTTTTATACACAACACAAATGATTTCATCACATGTAATAATAAGTTATATTTAAGAATAATTTTTACCCTTGTGGAATTTAATATTTTAATAAGAATACAAATATTTGAAAAACAGTAATTAGCAATTTGAAAAATATAATTTTTGAAGTATAAAATATACTATTTAAGGCATGTCATTTTAAAAGTCTTACTTAAATAAACTAATTTTTAATTTATAAAAATATCCCTTGAGAAATTATAAATAAATTTGTTCAATTTTCAATGAATAATTGTATTTAACAAATTCATCTACACATTACAGAAATGCTTGAAGATTCAATAGGCTACTATAATAATTTTATGCTGAATATGTCTACAATGGATATTTTTTAGAACTTATATCAAATTGACAATTTCAAATATATTTACAGGAAAGTAAATATATTTGAAAATAATCAATTGAATTTCAAAATAACCAAAATAAATAAAAAATTGAGAATTTTATACTGGAATCTGGTGATGAAACAATGAATATTACTTATACGTCACCATTGTTTGATACATTATTTTCACTAGAATTGCTGTTTTATCAATAGATGAAATTATTTTTAATCAGAACTTTAAATGGACCCCGAAAATTGTTTTGGGAATGAGTTTAAATAGAAAGAAATCAACGTTGACATTTTTTAGAAAATCATAAATTTGAGCATCAAACATTCAATTAAACTTATTTTGTTCTTAGCTTATGTTTAGCTAATTCTGACAGAAAATTATCAATAGTATCTTCAATGGATCATACCTTTTTTCTAACAGCAAATTGTTGAAAAAAATATGTCCATATATAATGATATCACTAACAAGATATTCAAATAATTATAATAATTTATTAATCAAAGTAATAGTTCATAGTTGATACGAGTTAAGTTACTTTTGATAACATGTTATCTTAATCTAATAAATATATATGTTGATCACATGTTAACAAGATAATATGTTATCTGTGGATACAATGAGAAAACTTAAGTGATTACTCACTAATTAAAATTCCTGATATTTTCCAAGAAAAATTAAATTCAAAAAATAAATTCTGTAAACATATATAAGAGAAAAGTTTAAAGATATTTAGTCAAAAACAAAATCCGCATAAAATTATATATTTTCAATATTAAATGTATTTTCCAGGCAAATACGTTAAATGCATTTAAAATTTGTGAGTAAAATATTTGTTTAACAATTACATTTGTAATCTTAAGAAATTGAAATAAAATAAATATTCAGTTGAAATGATGAAAAGTAACTACGGCAAGTTATGTAACTTCATTGATTTCTCTGTACTATATGTTATTTCATTTAAAATAAATTGATTTGTTTAGAAGAAACATAATATGCCAATATTTATTGCTTATAATATATATATATATATATATATATATA
>JAPDSC010134534.1:60023-92023 GCA_026290005.1 Latrodectus geometricus
AATATTTATAGTTTGAGTTCCTTATTATTTATTATAAATATATTTGCAATGTTAATTAAACTTCTTAGTAAATGGTAGTTAATGGTAAATACAAATATTTATGTACGTCACACTCAAATTGTAAATGCTAAGTGAACAATTTAAAAATATAAAGATAAAGTTTAAAATAAATGAAAGTTTGAGTTAGATTTGTAAGGTAATTGAATTTATTGTTAAATATTTCTAATTTATGAAATAAACCTTCATAAAACGTCAATTATATTAAATGCAAATTCTAATAAAAATAATCCATTAGAAATACAATTAATAATATTAAACAAATGTATCTTATGTATATAGAAAAAATATAAGATAATTAAAATTTAAGTTATTTAAAAATTAGAATATACATATATAGATGCAGTATTTTCATATTATTATTTTAAATATTTTACAAGCTTTCTCTACGCATATCCTTATTTTAAAAACAATTTCTTGTTTAAAAATATTAACATATATTAATTTTCTAAGCGCCATAAATGCGTAAATATTTTTCATCAATTTCTTAAAAAATTTTACAATAATTATAAACATTAAAAATTAAATTCCTTAATTTTACTCTTATAATTAAATTTGATTAAAAATGTTAATGCAAAAATGAAATAACTTACATTCAATAAGAAAGTGGTAGAGAATATATGTGTAACAGAGAAACAGTTAGCTTATCGATTGTTTTATGAGGTCATTAAATTGCCGAACTTTATCTGTTGGTGATTGTCATAAATCATGAATAATGGGAAAAGTTTCTCTCAATGAACCATGGAGAGCACAATTGTTTGTTTTCGTGTGGATGTTAAGTCATTGCCCTAGACATTTCCCCTTGTATGAAAAATATGTTCAGCTTTACTACGTAAAATATATTGTTATAGATTTTACATTTGTGCATGTTATCTTATTAATGAATGCATATAGTTTTATCCTAAAATTTATTTTATATTGAGAAAGTAGCCCTCTTAAAATGGATATTAATGTTTATAAAGTGTATGTAGAGTGGGCACAAAATTAATGCCCTTTAATATTAATATTATGTTTGTTAATAGAACATAATGTGTATATTACATACTTCATGGTCACATACACAGGCAAAGGATATATATATATATATATATATATATATATATATATTATAATATAACATAATAATTTATTGATCAAAAATTAAATTCAAAATTTGATATTTCTGAAACATTATTTTGAAAAAATATCATGAAATCTGTAACAATGAGTCATTTATACATTTTTCTCAAAACGTTTCATTTGGTGTCTTAATATTTATATCTTCTTTTTAAAAATATATATAAATATATGTATTTTTCCAATAGGTGATTAACCCTTTTTTTGCCACAACAAGGCAGGAAACTGCTACTCATTTATCGTTACCTGGTGGGCACCTGTGAACTAAGTCACGGAGGCAAGTGCCACAAACCCAGGGTGGTCCACATTCATCCATAATCAGAGAAAAGGACAAGAAACTCATAGAAAGAGGAAGTACATCCATGCCCGAGCCGGGTTTCGAACCCAGGTCCTTTCCATCCATAGTAAGTTACGCTGACCACACTAGACAGATTGGGTGACGTATGTATATATATATATATATATATATATATATATATATATATATATATATATATATATATATATATATATATATATATATATATATATATGTGTGTGTGTGTGTGTGTGTATGTATGTATGTATGTATGTACGCACAACACACACGTGTATACATATTTATCTAAATATGAAACTAACTTAAATGTGTATTCTCTGTTAAGAAACAAATAATTAAATTAATAGAGTCATTAACATAATATTTATCATAAAATTCATTTTATATATAATGCATTATCTGAAAAGGTTTTCATATTATTGAAATGAAAATGAAGGTTTTAGATTCCGTTTTATTGATTTCTCCATAAGGATAATATCATAAAACCGAATACAATCCTGAGAGCGACATTTCTGATATGTGTGCTGTGATTCTCTTAATCAGATGCATGAGTAGACATGTTAAATGATCATAAAGCAGTTGAGAGGTAATGCAATTTATGTCAATAGTTGAAAGCCACCGATATCAATTAGTGACTCTTCTCTAAGTAATAGGTTTCGAGATACATTGTATTTGCATGGCTTGATTGAAGTACTCATCGTTGTCAAATTGCATCTCATTACCATTACCAGCAGCGTCTGTAGTTTTATTAATAAAGGAAAGTGGTGTTAATCTTATTCATCATGTGGTTTTTCTACTCTATTTTGAAATGTTTTGGAAATTAATTCTAGCATATAAAAGTAAACCTTCGTATTTTAGTATATGATGTTTCCCGGAGAACAGATTCTTGATACTTAAAATACTGAATGTGTCCACGATTGTATTAAATTTTTATCCAGTGATTATAAGCTGCTAATTGTTACTATTACATACATTTGTCTTTGATGAAGCTATTAAAAATTAAGTTATGTGTCTATTCCAAAGTATATTATCTGAAAAGGACATTGTTGAAAATATTTTTCATAACTAAACTGGATAACAAATTAAAGACTTTTATTACTTAAAACTATATCTATTAATTTGTTGAATTCTATTTTCTTAAAAGCACGATGTGAGGTAATAAGAGTGGTAAGCAAAATATTTTTAATTTAGCTCAAATAACTTTTATCCCTTTCATAATTCCTAAAATAGTAAATGAAAAAAATAAAAACAACTTATATTTTATTGTGAAACCTGTTGAGAATTGAACCGATAACAAAACTCAACATTTTTATCTCCAAAAAAAGGAAATAAAGTCTATCTTCAAGTTAAGTAATAGTTGGGGAAAGTTTCAAAATAGTACATATACTTTCTAACTTTTGACAGATTGAAAAGTATTTCTTATCTCTTCATTTGAAGAGGGTATTTACGAGTTGTCACATTTCTTCAAACAGAATGGTAGAACAAGGTTCATCTGATGGTTTGATCACAAAAAGCTTAAAGCAAGATGGAATATAGTGACAGATGTATTACTTATTTCTTTGCAAGACACGTATTTAAAATTCTTTTCAAAAGCTATACAAGTAAGGAAAAGTGAAGTGTCAAATGCTAGACATGGAAATGTTTCTTTCATTGCATTTTTAGAAGGTCGTTTGTTATAAAAGTACATTTAAAGTGACTGTCAATGTAACATGACAGAAAATATAAGTAAGTCACAAAGTAAGTATTTGTCCAAATTTATTATATTTGTTATTAAAATGAAACATATTTAATTATGCGATATATTTGGATTTCGGTTATTATTCCAGAATTAAAATCACACAAAATGCTTTAATTGTTTGTATGATCATAAGCTATTTCAACCCTTATGTATTTTCTTTTTGATATATGAGAGATGTAACTTAAACTGTTTTAACTTTCTTCTATTTATTTGCAAGCACATAACCTCTATTAACTATAAAATTGTTTCCCAATATGCTACATAAAAGTATTTTGATGGTGTTTAAAAAAGGTATTAAAATATAGTTTGTAAAAAATTACGTAAATTTCAAATAATTAAGTATTTCCAATCCCTTTAAGTGTCAGATACAATATGAAAGCTTCAGAAATAAATTTTTAAGTTTGTTTAAAGCAGAATTGTTTTTTTTTTCAAAATCTTTTTTTTAATAATTCTTACACTTCACATCTAATTTGGATTTTCTAAAGAAAGTTTTGAATTAAATGTTTGAAACCATTTTCTGATTTGGATAATTCATATCTTTCTTCAAAATTTATATTTTTGACTGTTTGTAATGCTTTAAATATATAATTTTAACAAAATAAATTTATATATTTATAATAAATTTATGACATTTGTAACATTGTAATATTTTAAAAATATTTAGTCACTTATTCATTTTGAAAAAATATTTATGCAATAGTTGTAAAGCATTAATAAATAAAAAGTTAGAAAAACATTTCATGATTATTTCAGTTTATATTTTTAAAATTTAACGTTTCCAGAACTTTACAGTTGTAATTGAAGCATGATTTTAATGTAAATTTCAGTTTATCGAATATGACACGTTCATTTTCTCTATATATTTTAATCAAAAGAAATGATACGATATTTCTTAAAATCTATATTTTTGTTATCAATTAATAGATAACATATTTTTATTCAAATCCATTCTAGCGTAAACTTGAAAACAATAAACTATAAAAGGAAGTAAATATAAGTTATGTAAATCATAAAGGAAAGTATGACCTAATATATAAATTGAAGATTTAACAGAAAGAAAAATACAAATTAGAAAATATAAATAATTGCTTTGCATAATAAAATTGCATTGGTTTAGTAAAACAGCTTTAAGAAAAAAATTTTTACCTGTAGAGCACATAGTTCATAAATAAATACATCTTTATAAGATTTCATTTATTTTCTCAACCTGGAAACAAAAATATATATCTTATAAACGTAATTTAAAAATCTTATGTTTATAAAACTCCAGTTGATATAAAATAAAAAATGATCTAGACATAATTGTATAATGCATTTGGTTATAATTTAAGATATAAGATTGAAATTTTGATTAATTTTAGACTAAGTTATTTAGATATTGAAATATTATATTACATGTTTATTAGAAAAACACTGTGGCTGATCTGTTACCTTGACTTTTGGACATGAAGGTTTTTCAAGTAAGAATAATGATACATTGTACAATAGTTTCATTAAAAATAGATCTTTGCTTTCATTTTTATTAACTCACTGATAAAATTCAAAGATTGCAGTAAAATACTTAATAATATCTATTATTCATAACAAAATCCTCAATATTGATCATTTATTGGTATTACAACACATATTTTTCATCTAAAAATTGAAACTGTAATCTATTTTTAATGATGTTAATTGCAACTGTTTTCTGTAACAATCTGATTAATTAAACAGTAGTTATATTGTTAGTATGCTTGACGAGTAATAAAGTTTCTTATCTGTCTACAATTCTTGAATGTTTTTTTGTTTTAAAATGGCAGTAGATTTTAACATAATTACTTCGAGACATACATTTGGGCAATAAAATTATTTCCTGTAGAATGAAGTTGATTGAATTTAAAAAAAAAATCCCTAGGAAATCATTGCTCTCAAGTAGATTCCCACCCACGTGATGTCTTTCTAAAGCGAGATCTCTTATGTCACAACCTGATCCTCCTTTTTTTCTGGGTAACATGAAACTAATCAATTAGAGAAAAATAAAAAATAAATAAAAGGGAGCCTCCTCGTATTGGGATGTAGCTGTGGGTAGGTGGTAGGTAGTCCAGCCCCCTTGTTTGATCAGTTGGTGTTGCTTCTTAAATGGACATGACTATTTTCAGAAACATTTACATCTTAGCGGTATATTTTTAAGAACATTGGAATCAAGCATTCAATTTGATGCCTTTTTGACACCAGAGTCATATGGATGGAGACTACCTCAAATATTGCTCCATTGCTTTAAAGTTTCATGAAGAGAAATCTGCGGACATTAATTTTAATTATTTTTATGTTTTATCATCACTTTATTCGGCTGCTTTTCAAATAATTATAAAGATGCCAAAAATTTGCGTCGGATAAAAAAGGGAAAAAAAAAAAACAATTGAGCATTAAAAATTTGTATATGGAATCAATTACACATTAAATGTTGAGAATCATTTAAATATAAATTATTTGGTTATTATAAATAGTTTACTTTATTCAATTGTATAAAAAGTTCCTATCAAATTTTCGGATGTTCACAATGTATTACAAATATGTCCTGGTATTTGGGAAAAGCTCTAAAATATTCATTAATATATTTTTTCTATAACATTATTCGATCTATGTTTCTGAACACAATATTAAATTTTTGTTAACTTTGGATAAAACTATATGCTTGATTAAACGGCAATTAATAAAAAATTGCGATGACATAGTTATGTCATCATTCAAGTTAAGCAATTTAAAATTATTCTTGCGATAGTATTTGTGCATTGATTTTTATTTTATATTCCACATTTTGATGAATTTAATGGGTATTGTTTGAAAACATTTAATTACACTTATTAAATAAATCTCATTAATGATGGTTATTTGCTTAAAATGATGTTTTATGCTTTCAAAGAGAAAATGTTTCAAATCAGTCACATCAAAGGCTTTAGATTTCCTTTTATTTCCTTTTATTCTTAATTGATATTTTCGGAGATCATATGATCAATAGCAAATGTAAAAATTCTCAATGTGTATCCACAATTTGAACACGCCATACATTTTCAAGTTGCGTCTTTAAATCTTCAAAAAGACACAAAACATAAAATAATGCAAAGCGTATGATTAATGAAAAATTTGAATAAAACAAAATTAAATTAAATACAGTTGCTTTAATTTAAACGAATGTATTGAGGTGAGCTATAAGTTGTAATTATTTGTCTTGTTCTGAAATATTTAAACTTAGTTATTTCAATCAGTGTTTGCATTGATGTCAAACTTTCTTTAAAAAATGATCCCATCTCATTAAATTGATATAATATTTTCATTACATTTAAACATTTATTGTTAAATAAAAGCTTATTGATTTAAATGCATTTGTGTTTAAACATGCCAAAGTAAAAAAAATAAATAAATAAATAAATTGTTGCATACTAAAAAAATACAGCAAATTTTAAAAAATAACAATCAATTATACTTTTTTTTATTATTTGCACAGAATCAGTTTAATTACTAGAATATTTTTTTCATTTTTTATTAAAATTTGAAAATAACACAAAATTGGTCTTTTTGACTTAATCAATGTCATAGTTAAGATTTTTAAAATTTAGAAAATTTAAAATTTTATAAAATCTGCTTATAAATTTCTACTCACTACCTTTAAAATATTACTTTTTTAGTGAAGGATATAAATGTATAAGCATTAAAATTTGTTATTCGTTAATCTTTGAAAACTTCAAAGTATTTTTCATATTTCTGTGATTATAAATGTTAGCTACGGAAAATGGAAACAGAAGATTGCTTCGAAAAATACTGATATTTTTAGGAAAAAAACAGATTTTTAGAAAAAAAACGGTGTCAGGAAACACATATATATAAATAAAATATAAGGAATTAAACATACTTATTTTATAATGTTTTGCATGGATGAAAATTCTTTCACAGGAAATTAAATCGATGAATAAACGGAAACAAAATTTTAAATTCATCTTTAGAAGCTGAAGATAAAAAGGAATATAAGCTGATTACAAAAACATTTAAAATGTCTTAAAATTTCAAAATTCGCTAGAAGTGATTTCAATAAAAATAAAAACAAGCTTCTAAAGATTACTTTTTATCTTAAAAATTGTTTGTAGGAAATCACAAAAAGTAGAAAAATTTGCTAAGGAAATTAAAACTAAGTATCATAACAAAAACATTTTATACGTTAACTTAATGCAAATTAATTTAATATTGAGTAAAAATCAGTAAAACAGGATGTGCATCAAAGAGCTTTTAGACATTTTAATAATTTGATTGATTATTTGCTAATAAAAAAATTCTGACTGTGATAATCTTAGGTTAAATATAATTCTGATATTAAAATATAATTTTCTTAATTACTTTTATGTGAATACTTTATTTTGTAAATTCGATAGAAGTAACTATCTTTTCTTATTCAATAAAAAGAAATAATTTAATGAAAATTTAGATCCACAACAAATGCATTAAATCCTGTTGAATGATTAACGAGCCAGAGTGATTTGGCTAAGAGTAAATCCGTGATTACTTTATGGGGCCATTAAATTACGGTAATTCATTCACCGGCCAACAATAAATCTTAAAGAGGATCAAGGCATTTTTGAAGATTAATGGAAGCAAAGGCTGTTTACTGTAACACAATCCTAATATAATTGAATATACTTTAATCATCTAAATGTCTACAAAAAGGTAAAGAATTAATATATTCAAACGTAGGAATACATTTATAGTAAAAATATTACACTTCTAGTCGATTTTTTTTTTCTTTTTACATTTTTATTTAAAATATGTTTTAGAGAGAAAAGTATTCTTACATTTTAAAACAATTTTTCATAAGCAACTATAATAAGGGAAAACCTTAAATGTGTCTTTATCACTCAATATTGTTATTAAACAAATATTCTTTCTACTAAACTTTTTTTTAAATTATTTTAAAAAATATACCTTCTACTGAATCTTTCTAATGAAAATAAATTATATTTTTTTTAAATAATTTTAAAAAATATGCTTTCTTTTTTAAGAATATTTTTAAAATTTTGTAGAAAAAATGCTTAAAAATAAATATTGTGCAATTTATTTTTAAAATACTTTTCCTTATCGTAAGCGAGTGTAAATATATAAACAATAGAATTCATGGCAGAATTTTTAAATCGAAATTTTTCTCCATTACTAGGCACTATGTTCACCACATAGCGATACTATTGCACTACTATTCACCATTATTGTGCACTATGTATTATATATACATTATGTATGATATTTCCAATATTCATACTGTAGCAGGTTTCTTTTACATTCCATAATATAAAACTAAAAAGCAAATAAATGTTATCAATTAATATATAAACAAGTGAAGTAAATGTAAAGATACATTAGCACGTCCTGTATTAAATAAAATTTTAATATTAATAATTTTTAGTACATTAATATTTTTTAACGAAAATTCTTATTCCAAAACATTTTTCTTTCTTTTCTCTTTAATATTTTCTTATTTAATTATTTACATTTTAATTTTGGCTAGCAAATGAAGTCCTAATATTATAAAAAAATTATAATTACATTCAATTATTCACTATTAATAAGAAACTCGAGGCAATATAGACATAACGTCAGTGTATAATATACATCGTTCATTTTTAATTAATATGTTTTTAAAGTAAGTATATGAAAACTAAGAACTCTCTCATGTGTATACTATTTAAATTCATCATACATATAATTAATATTTTCCTTAAAAAACGTGAATTAATTTTAATTTGAATGTTAATCATTTTAACTTTGTATGTTAGCTGTAATGATAAAATTTCATACTTAATACTTCGTTTGCAAGAAAATAGTGTTTACTTTATTATCATTTCCTAGGTTATTTGAAAGTAAACATGAATATGTATAGTAATTGTAGGTCTGCTACTCATATAATAAAATATAAAGTAAATTTTCGTAGTTCTTGTAAAAGTAAAGTAAGATTAAATAACACAATAATTAATTAATCTTTTAAAAAATTTGTAATATCCATCAAATACTTTTTAATTTTCTAAATAAACTGATTATTGTTATTTTAAGTAATATTTTTTAATTATAGTAACTTAATGTTCCATAGTTACTCATTTCTATAATTATTTAAAATATTTTATCAACTGAATACAAAATACAAAATATTGTTTCCTCTAATTTGAAATTGAATGAAATTTAAAATGACTAACATTATAAAATAGGCATAACTACATTAATTTAATTTAAAGTTGATCAAAAATGTTTTAAAATCTGAAGTTGTTCTTAAGTGAAAATTTTATTGCATATTTTCCTCAAATACTTGGAATTATATTCAATATATCAGTAGAAAAAAATCTATGATATAAAATATATCTGTGCAAATAAAAACTATTTTAATCATAAAACTATTATATGCAGATAATTTTCAGAATTTGAAGTGAATAAAATGGATTACATTTAAAGCTTACTTTCTAAATTGAAAGATCATAATAATAGTTAAATCGAAAATCATTACATTTCATAAAGTCAATATTAAGCACAATTTTTAGTAAAATGAGCTAAAATTTTCAATATATTCAAGTCGTTGCTGTTAACTAATTCAAACTGACTGCATAATTTTAGCTAAAATAAACTTGGATCTATGTAAACATATTTACTTTATTTTTTTTCAATCTAGCAAATAATTTAAATAATTCTCTTCGTAATATGAGAATGACATTTTCCCTAAATTATTATAAGTACAAAGTTTAACCAATAAGAAAATAATGTTTTAAATTAATTGAGATATTTTACTTTAAAAATTAAATTATATATACTTCAGTTTCTATAACAATATATATATATATATATAAACGATGTATTTTCTATATTAAATCATTTTAAAATAGAATAGAACCAAATATTTTCTGCATCTTATAAGTTAAAATGTAACCATTAGCAAAAATTAATGATCACGCAAAATAACGATCAATATGTAGTGTGAAAAATTTATTCAAGCATCTTTGATAAATTGAAAGAAAATCCTTTTCGATCCTTCCTCACTTAAAATGGAAAATTAAAATCTCATTTTCGGCTTGAACAAAAAGGATAGATAAATGTTAGAATGTTAGACCTGAAAATTTATCATTTCCCTGTAAAATACCTCATGCTATAAATTTTATCTAAGACAACATACGATTACGGAAGTGGGTTATCTAAAAAATTATAGTTAATAAAAATGAAATTTGTCATATTTTTAAAAAGAAAATTCAAAGTATCAATTTCAATAGCAGTAGTTTAGCAAATATGTAAACAGTATTCCACAATTTTTTTTAGGAAAATGCATATTAAATACTTTTCATTTATATATGAAATTCAAATAAATTACTTTTTTTTTTGTTGTGTATGAATAAATTGTTAAAAGTTTAGGAATTACTTTCTAACTGAACTTTTGAAAAAAGCTAAAAATTATTCAGACTTTAAAATATTTTCTCTTATCATATAATTTGGATCTCAAATAATTTGACGAATTAGATATATTTATAAAATGTATTTGTAAATTACGCCTGTGGAAAATTATTAATATAGATATGATTATTTAAAACAAATTCTGCAACAAAAAATTTTAGAAATAATTTTGAAGGTACTGATTCATGGGTAAGTTTTCTTCTTTTACAATTTATATGGCCAACATGTACTTTAATCTTATAATTAGATTTGTTATTTTGATATTAAATTTAAGTAAATATATAGTACAAACTAAATTTAGAGTCAAACTTTTTTAAATTCATTACTTAAATTTTTATAGAATTTCATCATTATGAAATTATTTTCAAGAAATAGATTTTAAAATGTTTAAAATTTCAGTAGCTATATTAAGGTTGAATAAAATTTAAAAAGTGATGCTTAATGTACAATATTGTTCAAATTAATTCTTCTTTTCCGTAACCAAGAACATATCATAATCACCTTAGACATAATTGTTGTATTGTAAAACAATATCATAGCAACATATTGTCATGTACCGTCCAAAAAGTCTTTATTAGTAACTCTTTTGTGTCAGACCTGGAAGGTTTCTTTGTAGAATATCGCAATAATTCAATAATAACCTGGTGCAATAATAATCTCGAAATAACTGTGTCTGGTAAATGAAAAACTTGCCGTAAATTACGGAATTTTTGGTACCAAAGCGCCATAGATTAAATTACTTACATATAATTATATTTGTTGTTACTAATGACACTTGGCGAAGCCAAGTCAAGACCTCTGAGACCCCTCCAGGGACTGACTGAATGAAGTCAAATAGAACATCTTCCATTTTTGAATGATGTCGGAAGTACAAATTTATCTCATAGATTTTAACAACATTTGTATCTTCCAACTCAGAGACTGGAAGCCAATAATGACCCTAGGCCTGGCTCCTAATATACCCAGATGTATTAATTTGAAGTTTGAGCATGGAGACATTACAATTACGACAAATTTTACGTGCCCCTCTCACCATTAGTGAACACGACAATTTTTTTCAGCTAGGGATCGAACCCATAATCTGATGATTGCAAGACCGACGCCTAGTCAAAGAGGCCTCAGCGGCACTACAGATAATTACTTGATGGTTAAAATTGCCTTTCAAAATGAAATTTATAGTGTTGTTAATTGTTATGTATTCATTAAAAATTATGGTTTAAGAATTTCTAAACAATACATAGTTTAAAAGTTTGGTGACTACACAATTTAATGATATACAACATTGAAAATTTTTAATATAAACTTTGCTAAAACATGCTCTGTTAAAAACACAAAATAAATATTTATCAAAAAATTCTAAGTTTTATTATATATAGTTATTTTTCTTTTTAACAGACAATTGGTTTCTATGGTAGCATGACGTCATATGTTAATGTTTCGTGTTCCCCAGAGATATCACTGGAAATATAATGCTATTTTTTAGTAAATATTACTTAATTTGCAAATAAAATCCTCAAAAAGTATGTTTATTACCATAGCTTTATAAAATATTTGTAGACAATTTAGTTTTCCTAATCCTCTCCTTCTCTTAAAAAATGTAAACACCAATTCTGATTCAAGTGAGTATATTTATAAAATTCTTCCTTATTTTACTTTTATGAATTTATTATCACGAAGAATTTCAAGAATTTCTAAGTATTGAAAATAAAAATTTAGAGTACGTAATAAAATAATTACGTGCGTGCTTGAAAATATATTTCACACATATATTTCCTGCTCTTCAATTTTTGAATTCACAAAGATTTCCAGTTTTTAAACTTTTCATTTTTTGAAATGCAGAATTACAGAAACATGTCAAGCTTCTAGATAGAGTGTTTTTAATTATTTTAAAAATTTAATCCAGAATTAGCATTTTATAGTAATTAAAATAATTACTAAAAATGTAATTTTTAAAATATAATAAATATAAATGTATCTTATACAGTCTGCTTAATCTAATCAACATTTCTCTTTTAATTTTAGTTACGATTAATTAAAAATTTCTAAGTAAATTTGTGAAAATAATTTTTTATATTTCTTGCTATGATGATTCTTTAATCATTTAATTAAGGAAATGTACTTATATAGAAATCATTAAAATGGATTTCATATATTATATATTCAATGATGTTAACTTTTTTAACAGTATAAACTTTTTTTAAATTATAAAATTAAAATTTCTTTTAAAGTAACAATACTATGTTTATTTTAAAAGTTAAATATTTTTATGTGTTTTTTTATCCGGGTTAGGGTGAGTACCATAATTTCTTTAAAGAGTTGTTTTATAGTTAGGCAACTTTTACCCTTCATACAAAAATAAAAAAAAATTAAAAAAATTTTAAACATCCTTGCCAATTTAAACTAAATATAAAGTGGATGTTATGATTTATTTATTTATTGGATAAACAGCCAAATATTAATAAATGTGATTTACATGTTACAGGAAATAAATTTATCTTTACTTAATGTTTACAAGTATTTATTTTATAATAGCGGTGTCCACATACAGACAAAATCTCCAATATATATGTAAAATAACTAATCCCCTTAAGATATTGAACAAAATTTTCATTCTAGTTAATCACTGAAGAGCTAATCGCAGTGACAAGTTTACTTGTTTTTGATTTACGGCACAAAATTCTATATTCAGTATTATTGACAAAAAAAATTATTTTTTATAATTCACAGATCAATTATAAGTAAAAAAAAGGGACATGCATATGAACTCAACTGTAACAAAAGGAAATCACTTTATGGTTAAAAAATATATTGTATCTGCAATAAAGCAATTATTTTCTTCAGTGAATAATGAATACATGAGAAAAAATTTCTACACATTTTATTCTCTCCACTTTGTTAAAGAATTTTTATAATTTTGAAATTAATAATTAAAATATGTATTTGATTGAATTATTTTACTCATTACTCTAAATATCATTTTTTAAATAATACAAAATAAAGAAATTATAAATCGAAACTATAAATGCTCTTACGAAATACTTTCAATTGCTTCATCAGTAACTAAATAGCAATTTTGTGAAAGATTATCTACTCCTGACAAGAAGAACGTCCATTAAGAATTTATCTGAGAAAGGAAATTAGATGAGGCATTTCGTTTCCCCAATGCGTCTTCAAATCTTTCAACACGCACGTCACGCAAGCATTGCTAGAAACACTAGTCCTTAATTTCATCTTAGTAGAAATTTCAGGATTTCATTTTATTTCTATGAGATTTAGTGAGCAAAAACTTTTTTCAAGCCATTTTAAAAATTCAATAAGTATAATCTTTCATATATTTTAATTCCCAAATGTATTACTTAAGACTCATATTTTATTTTCTGATACATTTATGCTGAAACTATAAATGTAAATATTTATTTAAAATTTATTCATTCATAATCATTAATTGCTTAGTGTATAGAATAAAAGGGTTTTTTTTAATTTTATTACTAGATATATTTTTTCAAGTTTGAATGAAATGTTTTATATTATTATTAAAATATTGCAAAATGACTCTTGTTTTGTTAGACTTAATTGTTGATCAATATTCAATGAGTTTATAACTAGGTATCTTCAGCGGGTATATAGATATCAGTCTAAATATAATTTAAAATCTATTTGCAAGTCTAGTATATTTCTCTACGACTTTATTAACAGACAAACACATTTAAAGAAAAGTCTCATCAAATCTTTATTTAACAAATATTTAAAGATTATCTCACAAAAAAGTTAATAAGAATAAATTCTGTACATCATTACTTGCTTTAATATAGAAGATTCTTAACTTGGTATTCTGCATTATTAGAGTGTCTCTCAAAGGAGAATCACGGCCTTAATGAATTAAAAATTCTTAACCGTCTAACATTGATTTTTAAACAAACTTTTATGTGTTCAATTTATTTTCCCTTTTTTAATCTGAAGGGTTGTTATATTTCGAGAACATATTTAGCGTCTCGTATGCTGAAAATATTTCAGCTGCGTTTGAGACAAATATAATTATATTATAAATGTATAATATTTGCATTAGATAAAGTTTTATTTGTACCATGGACATTTTTTCATTCAGAATCTTTAATTATTAAGTTGTTATGTAAGCTTGTTTTAATGTGACTATTTTTCTTCTTTAAATATTTGATTTGCAATATTGATACTAACGATACGATCGATTTGCAATATCGGTTCAAATCTAAATTGTAAGTGTATACATTCTGTGTGAAGAATATTCAAGTCAATGTCTTCACAAAATCAACATTAATGAAATTAATGATATTTCTAGAATGTTGCCTAGATTAATTACAACATTTTAATTTATAAAAATTTTCTTTAACATTCTCAATTCCTTGTGTATACATATGTTTGTTAGGCTTCTTTTTAATTGCAAACACTTTCCACAGATATTCAGACAATTTCTTTTGTCATAAGGACAAGCGCATTATGTGTTTATTGACTAAAAAAAATTACACTAATCAAGAGTTTTGATACACCAATTAATATAAATTCAGCTATTGTATAAGTTTTTTAAAGAATTGTGGTTTCTTAGATGCTCAAATTAACTTCATTTAACACGTGCCCTAAAATGCAGAAGAGTATCACTTACATAGTATCTAGAATATGTTATAGAAAAATAGATTCAGTATCATTGAGGTTAAACATAATGCATATTCACGTGATGGTATAAAATTTACTAAATAAGCATAAAATGTAATAAATAAATTTTAAATTTGATTTTAAGATTATAGGATTTTTATGTAATTATTTTTTTCTGTAAGTGAATATGTTCTTTAAGTGTATCAAGACTCCTTTGCACATCAGACGTGAGCTTTTTTAAAGTTGCACAAATACACAGAATGAAAATAATTGAAATATTTTAATATAAAAATTATTATAAGAAACCGTACAAATGAAACGGAATTCAGGAAATATTATTGTAAATATGTCATTTGTAAATTTGACATTCAATTAATATATGAGTTTCTTTAAAATATTCTTGGAAAATGTTTCCTTCTTATTGACCTTTAAAAAATTTTTAATGAAATTTGTTTCTAAATTTTCTTTAAAATTTCAATTTTGTTCTAAACCATAAATTCTGGTTATTTATTTTTGACTTTTATACCTAAATGATAGAATTGTACCTTTTTCTTATTATAAATGTTATGTATGCTGTTCAAAATATGTTATTCGAAAATTTCTAAATTTTACAATAAGATATTTTATGTTATTTTCTGACTTTGAGAGAGGTATGTATAAAAATACTAAGTTTTAACTAAATTTCAATCTTAAATTTATATCAAAAATAATTCCAATTCCCATAATTAGAATTTAAGCAATCATTTATTTTTATCTTCAAATTTATTACATAAATTTAAAAATAATCTTTAAATAATAAAAAATGAGGAATTCATATGAATTTCAGAGAGATAAAAATTAATTTTATATAATATAAATTTTTGCAACTTAGATTATTAAGATTATAAATTCATTAAGTCTAATCTTAATACATAAAATTGAAAATATAATCTACTTATTAAGTAACTGTATACTCACAAATTGCTCATTGACAAATTTTAATTCTAAAAAAATGCCATCTTTTCTAAAACATATTTCAGCTAACCAAATGTTCAAAACTATACGATGATATGATTTTTCCCCAAATGAATCAATTTTTGTACATTTTTTAAATATCTGAATAATGAAAAAGAACTAAAAGTTCTTAAGTAGAATAAAATGTATTATTAAGTTACAATAAGTAGAAGTAACTAACAACGATCAATTAAGAAAAACAATCTTTGAAGTGAAAGGACAAACAACATGTTTTTCTTCGGGTTGAGATTGAATTTCTTTCAAATCGTTTCTTGTTTGGATTAAATAAGAATTAATGTGACAAGTACGTTGTTTTCTTGCCGTACAATATCCTGTTTTTCGTATACTCAGAAAAAAATTGTAACCAACAAATTTTCGTTATTGATTTTAGTAGAACAAAATATTTTTCTTAAAATATGAAATAAAATGAGTATTTTCAAAAAAGTGAGTGCTAATTCCAAAAATATTTTATGCAATTAAAAACTAATTCTATACTAAAATGTTAGTGGAAATTTTATTACCTTGTTATTATTTAAGTAAATTAATTATGAATATTTTATTGATAATTTAAATGTATCAAAATGTATTTAAAATATGTCCTCAAAATCACTTATGATGCAAAAGTTGAATGGCAAAAAAATTAATGGTTAAAAGTTCAGCGTTGTGGCATATCACTCAAATATTTCATATAATTTTTGTTCGTCCCCATTGTACGAATCGCATTTTTATTCACACCTAGATATGTATTACCTATTCAAATTTTGAGTGGAGTACTCGTAGATATATGTTAAAAAATATATCTACAAATCAGACATTGACGAGTAATTACCATGTTCAGCATAATGAATCGATGCTGAATTTAATACTATCGGTACTATGATCAAATTACTTTCATTCATGAATTTCGAATTTATCAGAAAGACTTTATCACTACATGAGTTAACTATTATGTTTTAGAACTAGAAAATCTTCTTTTATTTAAATTTTGGAATTCAAAACAATAATTTCAATCTTTAATTTCTCCTTCTTAAGGTTTAAGACTCAATTTGAATTTATTGTTACGTTTTCTCAAATTTCATTTCATTTTTCCATTTCCTTTCTTATTTTACAGTGCTAATTAACTGAGATTATTTATTATTTTAACACCCACGATAATAACTCAAAATCAAATTTTACAAAACCATTATAAAAAAGTAAAGCCTAACACAATCATCCTTTAATTTGTTTTCAACAAAAACTTCTACAAAAAATTTTAATTAAAATGTTTTAATTTTATTAAAATGTTTTAACGGATGATTGTGTTAAAACCCAACACAATCATCCTTTAATTTGTTTTCAACAAAAACTTCTACAAAAAAATTTAATTAAAATGTTTTACTACTCTGAATAAATGCATCCTACATAATTTATGTCCATGCTGCTATATAATATATAATTAAATAAATATTAAAATTTTCTATATTTCGTAATCAAATTAATATATGCTGTCTCCAGACAACATTTACATAAATGCATTTTCCAAACTAATTTACTCCGGCTAGTTAAATTAATTGCAGAATTACATTATTTGCATGTTATTATTTTTATATCATGAACATTTATATAATAATTATTAAAATCACTTGTCTTTAAACAATATTCATGTGATGCTCAGTTATAATTACAATCTAATGTATCGCATACACATGATTCATTCCTAGTTTTTACTTATTTGTTAAATGAGAATACTTTTGAAGTGAATTAATTGTATTTTAAGTAGGTATCAATTCCTAATCAATATTATATATATATTTTTTTGTATTTTGAAATGCACTTTAAAATGTCTCTTTAATTAATTTAAGCATTTTTTCTCAGAAAATATCAATTCATTTTACTTCTGAGTTAATGTACAGTTAATTTTTATTTGCAAATTAATTGCCAATTATTTTCTGATGATTTTTAACAAAATTTTATTAAAAACAGGAAGTTATAAATCCTGATGGACAGTAATTTGGACAAAAAATATCTTCAAGGAGATTATAAGATTATGGAAATCAATCTTATAATCAATCAAAGATTTCAATTTTCCAAATTTGATGAATAAGTAGGTTGGTAGATCGCAGGTAAATCAGTATTCTTTATTTCCAAACTTTTGCTTGCGATAAGTTAAAACTAAAATAAAGGATTTTTTATTAATTTCTAAGTTAAATATATTTACAGATTTAAAAACTCTGTTAAGATATATGATATAAAGATAAATGTTAGTTAAAGAAAATTGTAGATATTTTACTTATTATATTTTATTTTTTGCTCTTTAGTTTTTGATCATGAGTTTTCGTCAATAATTTCATATGAAATGCTTCAAGTTGTGTAAGTACATATTTTGTAACTAATTATTTTAAAAACGTTATGTTTAAAATTTATGATATTTTTGATGTGAAAGAAGTGTAAATTTCAGGTTAATAAAATTACTTCAACATTTTATTCAAATTTCTAATAAAATAAATTAAAGTTAACATAACAAAGAACTACATTTAAATTTAAAATAAATAAGCATTTCTCTTCAGTGAAAAACTAGGATGTTATATTTAAGTAGTTTATTTTCACACCTTTCTTTTATTTATTTCAAAATTTATATTTAGAGGTAAAAAATATTTCCAAGGTTATTGATTGTTTATTTAATTAATGGATTTATTTTTACAATTGTGAGAAAAATTAAATATTTATTCAAAAGCAGAAGAAAAATTTTTAATTATTTAAATACTTACATTGCTGTGTGTATTGAAAGAAAACTTTGTAAAAAATCCTATTACGCAATAAACCTATATACAAAAAAATCAAAAGACGTATTTTTACAAAAAACGTTTTTATGGAACAAGGTAGTATTTTCCTTTTTCTTATAAAAGAACCTATGAGATTATGTTAGAAAAATAGTACATGAAAAAAATCAATTTTGCTATTTTTATATCTGGAAAATTTCGTAGTTTTTTTTTTTTTTTTTTTTTTTTTTATAAAGACATTGATTTATTTTTTTAAATCAAGATTACAATTTTTATTTTTATTTTAAATCCCATTGCCAATAACAACAAAAATGTGTTTTTGAAAGCAACATCGTATTTGGTTTTTTTTTTGATCAGGATATTTCTTAATTAAATGATAACTATATATAAATTAGGTCTGTAATTTAAAAAAATAAATTATCTAAATTTCAATTACCGAATTTCAGGTTTTAAAAATTCATGAAAATTAAACTTTAAAATTCTTTTACTTGCGTTCTTAGGTTGATGCTTGAGTTACGATTCTTGTTCATGTAGTGAAACATTTTAATCATATTTTGATTAATGTGAGAATGAAATTAATCATTCACTATACATTTTATAGTTTCTCTTCCTAAATATGATTCAGTTTTGCTATCAAACTTCGAGCATTGATTCTAGAATACATAACCACTACCAACACATTTCCTTGATGTTTTCCAATATTTTAAGAAAAATCAGTTTAATATTCTACTAGAAACTATTCAACTTTTATAAAATTTTACTTCCTCGTGAATCCAAGCCGTATTACTGCTGAATGCAGTCTTACTTTACAAAGGTAAAAGATGTTTTGTAATTTAAGGAGTTTACATCATTTTGATTAATAGCTCATCTTATTTTGGGTTTTTCACCGTTTAATCCGATTATCCATCTTTTAATTACTATCTAGCTTTCTGGATACTTAACTGTATCTGCGCGAAAAACTTAACTAACTTAACACGTATAATGTAAATACTTGAATATTTTAACTGATAATTTCAAATATTATTTACGCGCCGCAGGCGAACGGCCTACTCGCGAAGCGAGTGTAAGGCCTTTAGCGTTCGCTGCGTAAAAACCCAACACGGGGAGGCACCGAATCATCCATCGGGCAAGGAAAACACACAACCGTTCCAGCAGCCGAGTGCCTTACCTGACGTGTCGTTGCTCTGCTCTGCTGATGGTATGGCTAGTCTCTTGAAGACAGTCGGTTCAATACCGGAACAAACCAGACGAACCGCCCATCAACCCAACGTGTATGCATCACTTATTTTATTGAGACTAATGAAATCACAAGATAAAGCCCGAGCGCGAAGTGAGGCCCACGCAGTGAGCGTCACCTTTACATGTGCGGGCTGGGAAGTTGTGCCCTCTAGGGGGACTTTGTGGGGAAGTGGGCCGTATTCACGTGCAGCTAGAGGGAAACCTAGAAAACCTCTAGCACCCACCCCGAGCTGACTAGCAACTCCACTGCTGTTACAGGGAGAGCCGCAGTCCACCCTTTGAAGATTGTCTTTCTTAAATCTGTGTCATGGAGTCCGCGATGTGACGTTTCCAAGTCGTTGAATACAAAGTTCGTAAGCACACGCCTGGAATCACTTTCGCTGACTCTGTGGTTCAGCTGGTGGAGATGCCCTTGACACGCGCACACAAGAGTTCTTATAGGGGGTGACTCGAGCACCACGCCAGCGAATTTGTCACTATAATGTGGGTATGATAGTTAGCCGTCTGAGAAACTACGGTTGTGGCCGGCATAACTATATCGTAGGTCACAAAAATTTAAGAATTTGTACAAGTTATCCGTCTGAGAAAACACATTGTGGCCGGAGTAACTGTACCATAGAGTCTCTGGATTAAACACTTCTCTAAGTAGGGCACTGCACAATGTTCGTGAGGAACCTAAACATGGTTCTCGTTTTCATCCAGGCTCGTTGTCCTTGTTTGTAGAGTCCCTTCTGCTGTATTCTTGTGTCTGTGTGTTGTTGAATCGTAGCAGTCGGGCTCCTCTTTGGTCATAGTCAGGTTGGTCTCTTGTCCACTGCAGGGTGGTTGCTCCTCAAGTAGGTGAGGCATGCCTATTCCTCAAGATGGTGAGGTCTGTCAGTATCTAAATTTGTATGTGCTGTCTTGTAAATCCTCAATAAGGTGAGGTATGCCTTGTTGTTTGTGTTTGTATGTGTTATTTGAGCACAGGGTCAATTGTTGTCTGCATCTACCGCCACCGGTTTTATAATTTCCAGTTTCTTAATTATTTCTATTAATTTATTTTGGGCAAATTTGTTAGTAATTATAAGATCACTCCATGCGGGGAGATTTTCTTCTGTCGGCTTATTAAGATGGTACGATGATGTTAGTGGGCAGTGGAATGCGTAGTGTTGCGGATTTCCTTCTTCCCCACATATGCAGTCTGCAGTTGTGACTTTCCCCAGCCTGTGAACGAAGATGGGGAATTGGCCATGTCCTGTGAAAAATTGGGCCAATTGTTGCTGGCCTACCAGTCGCTTTGTGTTCACTTTTGGGAAGAAAGTGTAAGTGTATCTACCTGTGTTTCCCCAAACTGATGATGCATAGGTGAATAATCTTTCAGCTACTGTGTGATACCAGGTTTTTAGTAGTGTTGAGTTAATTCCCCAGGTGCGCGGGGCTACTTTAATTAAGTGTCCATGTGCCACTATGGCTTTTTGTCTTAGTGTGTTTATGTGTGCGAGCCAGTTTAGGTTCTGGTCTAACGTCACACCTAGGTATTTTAATGTGGTTACTGCTTTCAGTGATTTTCCGCCAATCCTAATGATTGGTTCCCTTTTGAGTTCATGCGGTTTGGCAAACGTTATGATGTTGCATTTTCCTACTGAGATTTGAAGATGGTGATTAGTGCACCAATTTTCAAAAGCCGTTGTCGCTGCCTGTCCTGTTGTTTCTATTATTTTCCTAGTTTTCCCTCTCGTGCTTATTAAGAAGTCGTCAGCGAAAGCTGTGATTTTGACTTCCGTGTGTGTGTATTTGTTGAGGAAATCATTTGCTATGACGGTCCAAAGGATTGGTCCTAAGCATGAACCCTGTGGGCAGCCTTTATAAATGTTTTGTATTGCTGTGCCAGTACCCCAGTCATACTGTATTGTTCTGTTGCTGAGGTAGGAGCTAATTAAGTTTGTAATCGTGGGTGGGCAGTCAAGTTCAATCATTTTTGTGTTAATGTCTTGCCATTGTACCGAGTCAACGGCGCCTTTAATATCAACTGAGATTAAGAGTGTGTATAATTTATTGTCCCAGTTGTTTCGTATGTTTTTGTCACTTCTTTAAGTGCATGTTCACATGATCTGCCCTGTCTAGATCCAAATTGGCTACCATTTAATTTTTTTTGTGTTTCGAGAAAGTATGTCAGACGTTGACAGATAATTTTCTCGAGTATCTTTCCTAGTGTTGGGAGAAGACAGATTGATCTGTAGGACTCCGGTAGTGTTGGATCTTTGCCTGGTTTGGCGAAGTATATTACTTTCGGCCGTCCTAAGTGGTGTTGGAAAGTGTTGCAGTTTAAAACATTGTTGTGTCCATATTGTTAATAATTGTGGTGTTGCGACATCAATCATTCTCCAGATGTTGTAATCCAGATCATCTGGCCCCGGAGCTTTATTTACATTAAATGAATAAATGGCATTTCTGACCTCCTTTGTTGGTGTTGTGATCTCGGTATTAACATTGTTCATGTTTGTGGGTTGAATGGGGACTGGCGTGTCTGGAAAATGGTGTTTTGTTATTCTTTCCAAGGCAACTTGTTTGTTGGGGGCTAGATTATCTTCCCAGCTGATGCGCATATCTGTTTGTTTAAAAGCTTTATCATGAGCAATTTTGAACGCTGTGCCGAACTTTTCATTCTGCGACGTGCAGAACACCTTCCAGGCTTTAGCTTTCGCGCTGACTATTGCCTTGTTGTATTTGGAGCGTTCTTTACAGAACAGAGTTCTCCTATGTTGTTTTTCATCGTCATCACAATTTTGGTATCTCCGATTTAGTGCCCTAACCTTGTTCTTTGAGTTGCCAACTCTTTATTCCACCATCTGAAGGATGGGGTTTGATAAGCTTTTTTAATTTTATATGTTTTCCTAGCCGCTAATTGTACTATTGTTAATAATTCTTGAGTTATTCTATCTAATTGCTCTGCGCTAGTAATGTTGTCTAATTGGTGTATTAAACTTCTTGTGTTTTTCTTTACTATAGTTTTAAATTTATTATGATTACCGAATTTAGTTCTTAGCCTTGTGCTGACTATTTTATTGCTTTCATAATTTAATTGGAAACTAATATAATTATGGTCGCTTGCTGTATGTGTGTCAAGTACTGTTCAGTTTGTAATTATTTACAGCGCGCTGTTATTAGCTATTGTAAAGTCCGGATTTCCCTGTGCTCGTGTTGTGCAGAACGTCGGCAGGTTGTTTATTTCATTAGCTCTGTGCAGATCATTTTCTATTAGGTATTCAATGAGGGCCGTCCCTCTATCATCCTCAAATGTGTAACCCCAAAGCTGCGATCTGGCATTCAGATCGGCGCCAAGAATAAAGGGTTTGGTGTGATCTATGAAATGTGTCCATTCTTGGAGTGCAGCTGCTAAATCTCCATATGGTCTCGCATACTGTGTTCCTATGATTATGTCACCTTGTTGTGTTGTCAAATTCGCAAAAACTGCTGTTTCTGTTGGTGGTAGTAGATTGATTACAACTTGTTGTGTAAATACTAACCACGCTTCTTTGTTTTCGGAGTGGCTGTATGTCCAACAGTTTGGGAAGCCATACAGTTTTCCATTGTTAACATACGGGTCTTGTAGTAGCGCTATGTCTATGTTGTTTTTTCTAATGAAGTTAGCAGCTAGCGTTGTCGCCGCTCTGCAGTTGTGTAAGTTAATTTGGAGTATCTGCATTGTTTGTGTACTGTACTGTTGGAATGCCTATTGCTCTGAAAGAAAAGTCAGTTAGTAGCTGCAAAGGAAGGATAATTACTGCTAAAAAACAAACCTTTATCAGAGCTCGAAAAAAAGAGGTGTCTTTGTGTTGTGTTGACCGTGTTCTGACATACGTGGAATCTGTAATATGGGCACTCTGTTGTGCAAGCTGGGTGGTCTGTGTGGTATTTTGTGCCATGTTTGTGATTTGACATCTCGCATTTGATGCATGTGTGTGTGTCAGAATGCCTTAGAGTGCATTCTTGTGTCCTGTGGTTCAAATATTATTTGATATATTTTTACTTTTCAAATTGAAATATAGATAAAATCCTCTTAATAAAGATTTATATTCTTCTATTTACTTATTGAATTGACGCCAAACCTTTCTAGTGCGTACCTGACTACAGATGGGTGGGACCTGGGTTCGAATCCTGTCTCAGGCATGGATGTACTTTCTCTCTTTCTAGTCTTTTTCTTTTCTTTGTGTGTGAATGGTTGCCTACCCTATAAACGGGTACCTATGGCATGTGTGTGCTGAGGAAGTCGGACGCCACACCAAATATGGTTCAGTTGGAAAAGTTGAGCAGCGCACCCCATATTGCCAGCCTGGCTGGCACACGACAACAACAACTTATTGAATTATTATTACAATTGAATTTTAAGTATTGAATTTTCATATTGAACATATCAGCAAATAAATTGATAAGTAATTCACACAAAGTTCACAGTTCTTAAATGCAATTTATTGTGTTAAAGTAATATTTTTTTTATCAAACATTGAACGAAATATTTATAATATTAATAAATTTTATCATAATTTATGTTTGTATCTCCATAAAAGAAAAATCATACAATAAACCTAATAAGTATAATCATTTAATGTATCCAATAAAGAACCCATTTATTCAAAATAAATTAAACAATTGTTAAATTAATTACAACATTGATTCTTTAGTAAAAATTTAAATTAGAAATTGCATGAGATATTTCATAATACAGTAGTTTTTAATGTTGCTTTGTCTATGTAGTGATATGATAAGCTACATTTCAAATTTTAAAACTTAACAATTTTATAAAATTTTTATACATTTTGGGAATATTTGTTTGTAGAAAAAAAAATAATGTAAAATATTTTAGTCAGATTATTTCAAAATTTGTTTTAGTACAATATTCATGAATTACTAAATAAATGGAGTAGTGTTTCCAAAATCCCTGATGTGAATTTCTGATATTTCTCCTTAATAAAATTTCTTTATCAGATGAAATATTCTCTCAAGAGAAATATGCTACTGAAAATATATTTGATTAAACAATTCCAACCAAAGCTCTAATGGAAAATTGTTAATCTTCTCCGTCGAGTGGGCAGTTACATACCCGATATGATGTGATTATCTGACAAGTTATCAAGAGAAGAGTTAATCTCAACGGAAAGATCTAGTTCGTTTGGGTAACATCGACAGATTTTAATTCAGGGGAGGTTTAGAAATTTTAATTAAACTAATAATTGAATTTTCCTGAGTTAATACCTTGTGATGGAACTACTTATAAAAGTGTTATGAATCAACGAAGAATTAAATTTTCTTTTGACTTGTTTTCTATAAATTATCTTAAATTAATATCACATATAGCAACAAAATATCACAATGGATGTCGCATAGGAATTGGATTAACAGAACAATGCTTACATTCATTTAATAAGAAAATACTATAAAACAAAGAGAAAGCATTATACACTTTGTTTTTGTCATTAAAAAACAAAATGTCTTTCAAGCAAACAAACAAAACATAAAAAATACTACAAACTAAGTCTTGATTCCTTATATTTATGTTTAATATTATATTCACATAATACAACTGTTTAGTACTAATAGTTATTTTTTATTTATCAAGATTTTAAACATAATTTAAATTTTAATATATCATGAAATTGTTTTTACCAAATCTTGAGAAAAGTATAGATCTATTTTATTAACATATAGATATTTTATTAAATTTGGTTCAAATATTTAGCATTGCAATAACTGTTTCTTAATAAACATTGTAAAATCAAATTTGATAACTAAATACTTTATATTTAAACTTAACAAAATATTTTATGTCCTGCACATAACTGTTTTGGGCTTTCCGATTGATTTAATGAAGTGAATATGTCATAAAATTAGTCAATATATTGATAATTTCTTATTTCAAGATTTCTTTTGAGTTAACTATATTTTTATCCAAAGAAGTAAATAAAGCAATACTATCAGAAATAGGAACTACTTAAGTAGCTGAATGTATTTAATAAGTAACTGCTCGTATAGCAAATGTATGTGTTTGGATATTGAATACAATGTTTGTATTTGGAAGAGAAACCGAAGTGTACAGAAAACTACTTTTGCTTGACAGATGTGAAACAAAAGTAGTAATCAGCTTCGTGATTAGTCCATTTATACCAAACCAATGATACTGCATTTCAAGCAATTTAATTTATTCTCCTTGTATCCAGTTTCTAGGATCCTCAGAACAGGAATTGCAAAAGATATAGAGACTTATGCTTTTCTCAATTCTAGATCCAAAATAATGTTTATTAGAATTTAACACAACCAGCTACATTGCTGAAACTCTAATGTAAATTCACCTTACATATTTATGTCTGATCCATTTTGAAACTAAACAATAAATTTATAAACTCAAAATAATATATTCTTATTAATAAAACATATGCAAGCATCACAATGCTACTGAAATTTTCCGATATTTCTATCCAAAATATAAGAAGACATCAGAAAAAGTATTCTTTGATATCTGAAAGTTACTCTAGGTTGGACGGCATCTCTTATACATTTTACAAAGAATGTTCAATCTCCAAAAAAACCCCATAGCTTTTAAGGAATCATTGAACTAATTAAGATGGATATTAAAAAATGGATAAGACTATTTTAAACAAAAAATATCCAGGAAGTCATCAAGAACCCTAAATTGGCCAATAGGTTTATGACAGTTCCGTGGTTCATGAGAGCTCCTTAACTTTCTTGCAAATCTCTTATTTATTTATTTATTTATTTTGTCTATTGCCAGCCTGACTGGCAGTATGGATGGGCTCCTCCATTTTTACAAATGAGCCGCAATTGGGTGTTGAGTCCGACTTCCTCAGTACACGCATGCCATAGGTACCAGTTTATAGGTAGGCAACCATTCATACAAGGAAAGGACAAAGACAGGAGAGAGAGAAAGAGAAAGAACATAATGCCCGAACCGGGATTCAGGCACGCTGACCACTAGAGAGAGAAGGCGGCAATCGTTTAATTAAATTTATAAAATGTATTGAGAAGTTATTATGTACGAATGTCTTACATAAAAAGACTCAATAGGAAAAGCTAAATATCTAAATCAATTCAAAAATATTTTGTGGTTAATGAAAAATAACAAGAGATTCTTTATTTTAAGCCAAAGATATAGAAGTGATTCATACTAGATTTATTTTTGTAAAAAGTATTTTCCATTATGTATAGTGTATTCAAAACCCTCAATGTAATTCATAATATTTGAAATTGGTTTTGGTGAAATGACGTTACAAATTAAAATCTTCTATTATTGTATGCCAATCAATGGAAATAGATAATAACAACAAACAAGTACTACGGAGATCATTACATTGATTTTGATAAACTTCAACTTAGTGAATTACTCAAATGTTAAACTGTTTATATGTCAAGTTCTTAGATTTGTTTTATCACATAGTTTTATATCATCAATTGTATCAGCTGCATTTTGTCCATGTTTTTTACATCACAATATTTATGAAATATTGTATATTAGAAAGAAGAATTACGTTTGAAAAATCACTTATCACGTATGAAAGTTTTAATGATTTTGGAAAGAATAAAAATGATTTTTAATAACTTGTAATGTTTTTCTTGAAAGTCAGCATTCAATAATATGCAGTGATCTTTTCAAAGCTTTATTATATCAGTGTATGCTTGCAGATTTAAGCATGGGCATTTAAGAAGTTGATTAAATATATAATATAAGACATAAGTTTATATGACATAATTTTTTTCTAATAATTTATGCAAGATTCATAGGTATTTGTATAGATATTCGGTGATGTTATTTAAAAGTATTGGTAGAAATTTATTGTATCTTAATGTTGTGAATTTAGTGCGAATCAATATAAAAATAAATTAATATAAAAGATAATTATTACATAACACATTATAATATGCCTATTTTATATGTTGTAAATTAACTAACATTTAAGGTTTTACATTCTTTAATTAATAAAATATTAATTAATTGTAATAAAAATTAATTGTTTTAAATGTGTCAAATAAAATATATTCTAACAATTTTCAAAATGTGAAAAAACACGACAATATGAGGAAATCCATTAGCTCTGTTCTTATGCCAATTTGAAATAAAATTATAGTGAAATATAAACTTTTGATTTGTTACAAGCTTAGAATTTGTAACAAGCTTAAAATTTTGTAACAAAGCAAAGAAAACTAAATAAAAGTATTTACTGCAAATTGATAAACTAATAATTTACACATTATTTGACAATTATATTTGTTTAATATTGAACAAGTAACATTTAATATATAAATATATTGTACCGAAATAACAATGACATTAAATACTTCCAGATGATATTTACATAAAGGTTAGGTTATTTAATAATTATTAGTCTAAAAAGATGTAAAAGAAATGGTTTCTTATAAAATACAGTTTCAGATATGATTTTAATAATAATGAAATGGAAAACACAGTAGGGAAAGACAATGATAACACATACTTAAAACACAATGCCATTAAAGCTTATTTTGATTTAGAATTTAAAAATACCCGTGATAACAAATATATGTATTTATATTTCTCCTTTAAGCAATTTAGCATTAATGTAAACTACTACAAAAATTCATGCAATTATTGTAACGCAATTTAAAACTGCTGCAATTTTCAAAGATAGTTCGATTTTTAAGAAAAATAGTAAGAGAGTTTTAGCTTATTGTAATAGTTTTATATACATTATTGTATCAGATTATTTAGAGTAAAAGAACATAAGGTTATTCAACAATTTTAGTAACTTTTTTGCTGTAAAACTTATCCCATCATCATCTTTGAATTCTAAAAAAAGTTTACATCTGCCATTTTTAGAGTACAGAGGGAATTCGAGTAAGGGAAGTATATAAAATAACCAGCAATAATTTCACGTTTGCGTGTCTTAGGGCTATCTAGTTGGATATTCATCGAGATATTTAGTTATCAAAGTTTTTAAGTATTTCTAATATTTGGAATTCAGAGATAAGTTTGGTTACATTTTGTTTGCTAAGAATTTTATGCATTAAGAACCTGAAAAAATTTCTATTTGAAAAAAAAAAATTTAAATAAAGTCTAAGCCTTTCCATTTTTTTATATTGCTAAAAACATAATGTTTTAAGAAAGACTACAAAAATAAAAAAAGCATTTAAATAAAGAAAAAATACAATATTATACAATATAAGCATTGATGAATACTATTTAATAAGTATTTTTGTCTGTAAATGTATCGAAAATAATTTCTTATAAGGAGCAAATACCATGTGAAATTGCATGTATTGCACGGTAGTTTGAATCAATCAATAGACCTATATATATAGAAAACAATCGAAAATATTGAAAATATCATATTCTTGAGGGAAGATTCATATCTTATCAAACACACTTATATAAGGGGACTGCTAGATAATTATTCAAAAAGAGAGAGAGTATTCTTAATTTTGCTACATTTATAAATCATTTTGTATCAAATAAGTTATATTATTAGTTATAGATTTTGGAAGTTTAGTTTATTCAAAGAACTCATGATAATAGACTACTATTCATTAGAATGTCTTCATGTCAATATTTTTGGAAAATAATTATCTCAACAAAATTTACAAAATAATCACCCGCATCTTTATACACAAAATTAAGTAGTTTTTAAAACTAGTTTTAAGTTAAAATGCTATTATTAATATACTGTGGATGGTTAAAGATAAATTAATGCTAACTTTGTCTTTTAATTTTATAAATAATTTAAAATTTCCTGTTATTCTTCGAATTTCAGCATTACAGATGATCTATGACATTTAGATTAAGAAACGTTATCGTGAAACGCCTTCTCACTTTTAATTTACTTTATTAATTAAGATATTTGTGCTTCTAATTAAAGTCAAAATTCACTGAAGGTCCCTCAATTTTAATAACGCTACTCTAGGCTTAATTTCAAACACAAATATTCCAATTTAATAATTAAATTGTCCTGAGTTAGCAGCTCATCAGCTGATACAGATTTATAAGTTGTCATAAATTGAGTAGCTTAATCAAGAAATTTAGCGTGCCACGTAGACAGTTTTCATTTGATAACTTAAAATTGAAAAGACTTTCAGGACGTGGTAAGGTTAACATTTTTCGTTTTATACAATGTCTCACAATCAATGACGGTTAAATTTAAACCATATTTAAAAGAATTTCCTCATATTTATTTATTTCAGTCAAAGAAGTTTTATTAAATTAATTATGACAAAATACTTGATTTCTTCTTAAAATATTTCTGTTTTTTAACCTCAAAAATACTTTTAATAACATTACAATCGATATAATCTTTTTGAATACTCGTTTCATTTAAAAGATAAAGTTACTTTAATATTTCACTATAGAAAATTAATATTCTCTATATCTTATGTAATAGAATTAATGAAAAAAAGAAAACAATTAGAACTTAATTAACGGGCAATAATCTGCTTTATAAATGTTTTAATTTGTGATATCAAACATTTTGACATAAAATTACAATGGAAAATTTCGTTTGCGATGGATATTTTTAAAATTAATGCAGCAAATTATATTTATAAATATATTACTTTTCTTGAATAATGTGTTGTAAAACCAACAAAAATTAAAATAAAAAATTTATTCCATTAAAATTGGTTACTTTTCATTTATTTATAAAAATCAAAATATGTTTCATGAATATGTTTGTTATTTTAAGAAAATAGATACATTTAAAAAAAATTTTCTATCTTGGGTAATGCTTTCTTTCCTAAATACTTAAATGTGTTTTGATAAATAGATGCAATTAAACTGAATAAAAATAAAATTCTCATTCTTAATAATTTTAAGTTAATCCCAAAATTAAATAAAAAGAAATGTTGTTATAATGTTATTCCAGCTGTTTCTACTTAATTTGTAGAGTCTAACTATGGTTAGGTACAGGGCAATATACTGGTGTAACAACAACAAATTTTGATGCAAAATGCCACAATGGTCTGGTTAGTTAGGTTTCCGTTCTCGTTATCGGAAGGTATTGATTTCTAATCCCTGCTTATCCGAAGATACGTCATGTTCAATAAAGGTGGCTAAGGTATGTTAAATGTGTTGTGGCCGCATTGTGCTCCAAGTAAAATGCTACTTCTGGGGATGACAGGACAACTGTTCGAGTGTCTTCTGCTTGGTCCCTGATCCTAATTTATGAAGATCTCACTGGTCAACTTTCATACAACTGTGCAGCCCAACTGAAGACTAGGTAATGAGATGTCTGGTGTAATTTAAACAACATTAGATTCCAAAGCTTTAAACTGTGGTCATGTTTGAGGAAGTATTACACACAACAGCATTGCTTAAAGATTCTCATGAATTGTAGATAAATTATTTTCTTTCTTTGGCTGCAATCTGAGATTTGATGTTTTCCCGGATATTTTTAATTTCAAGTGCAATTATTAAGTAACTATACGGGAACACAATAAATTTTATTCCTAACACGGACAATTTACTTATATCTTATATTTTCCAACTACATCACCGCATTTAAGGAATCTTAAATCTTGATAATTTTCCATTGTAGCACCAATAGTGGAATTTTCAGCATAATCAGATACAAGTTATCGTACATAAGCTTCTTGACCACATGAAATCGTTCATTGGTTGGAAGCCTACATTATTTTTAAGTACACAACATATTAATATTTCTACCAATTGAATGTATGATATTTAAAT
>JAPDSC010134539.1:0-15504 GCA_026290005.1 Latrodectus geometricus
ATTATTATATATATATAGTAATTAATATGGAAGAAATATAGAACTTTTAATATTATCTATGAAATCTTTATGTTATGAAATTTTATTGATAAGGATAAAATATATTTTAATCTCATGGAAAGGTTTATTTATTTATATAACCATGAATATTTTAATTTATAGAATTATGCAAAATAAATTTAATAATTAAACTTCTAAACAGTTAGGAAGGCATGACAATTTTGAGTTATTCCAAGAAATAAATTATGTTGCAATACTGCTATTATGTGTGAACATTGTTTGAACAAAACAATGACGTCATAGTTTTCTTAAATTCTTTCATCGATGAATTCAATTCGCAAGCCTAAGGTTTTTCCGGCGAATTCGCTTGTAGTTTGTGGCTGGTCTTATTTGCGGGAAATTGTATTATTAATTTCTTCATCCTCCTACCTTCTACTGACGGCGGTGCATATATTCCAAAAATACTTTAATTTAAAACACAAAGTAATCCAATTTATAAAGAAGCATAAGAAAATAAAACAAATTTAAACACCTGTCAAGGAAAACTTTATTTTAAACAAATTACCAAGATACTGCAGTAGAAATAAACAAGAGAATAAAATACTTGGAGCCAAACTCAACGCTATGCTTCAATCTTAATACGTATCTTGTATAAAAAATTTATTAAATAAGATTTCTTGTATAAAAAAATAGTGTAGATTTATTTTTACTTGTTGCTGAAGAAATCGTTCAAAATGACTGAATGATCATTAAGTTTAATATTGATTATGCAATATTTACAAAAAAGAATTTTGAAGAAGTGAGTGAAAATATTTTGTGTGGTGAGCATTATTGGGCTTTTGTTACCACAAACAATTATTTTATTCAGTTCTATCATTCCTGTTTTTCCTTTTTATCTATAGTATTCGACAATGAGGAAAATGCCCACATATATATGTACATATATATTATGTATGATGGACGTCCACGAAAGTTCCACCAAATCCATTGCACATCATGGATGATTAATATGTCTGCAATAATAATATTTACTGTGTACTGTTCTTAAAAACAAGTGCTAAATAGAACACTCAGAGTTCGAGATTATAAGAATATTTACAAACAGAACTGTTCGATTATGTCGATGTATGTGTGTATAAATGTGTCGTCCCTTTTTGAATAAAAATAATTATAACATTTCCTCAGCTTCAATGAACATTTCTATAAAATACACTACTAACTGTTTTAAATGTATTTTCAGATAATAATCGTGTAAATAGAAACATGTTTGCTCGGTTATGTTGCAGTAATGAAATCAAAGTTTGTACTCCAAATCCTTTTAATTACTCTAAAAAGCTCTTTGATTCAGTACATCTCATTAACTCAATTAGAAACAATTGGGTAAATCAAAAAGAATCTGATTAAGCATTTATTTTTCCTGCTTCAACTGGAATATTTGGTTTTGAAAGAGAAACAACAACAAACAAAAAAGTTGATTTTGCTTCTGCATCAAAGTCATTTTCTTTGTTAGAAAACATTCATGTCAAAGAAATTAATTTATTTTTAAAAGTGGCTCCTAATTAAATGTAAAAGAGCATTAAATCCAAACAGTTTTGAAACACAAAATGTTAGATTAGCATTAAAAGTTTTTGATCGATCAAATGTTGCAGCCTTAAAATTATTATCTGAAGAAAAACACTGTAAGTATATAAAGCTATGTAAACAAACTGCAAATTTTATTGAAAAATTATTCTGTTGGTGAGAAATAAGGAATGTGTGTAAAGCAGTGTCATGTCTTCATGTATTTTTTCCCCATGATTGAGATGAGAATTTTATTTTGAACACATGTGCATCCTTAATCATTTGTCCAATTGAAATTCTTTTCAGATCAATTCTGTTATTAATTAGAGCATATTTTTAACCCTCAATATGTTTTTTATATAAATTAATAAATTTCATTTTAATTGGAAAGTTGTTAATGAAAACCATTAAAGAAAAGACGGTAATAAAAAAATTTAAATAAATTAGTTTTTTGAATGTCGGACGATATTCTGCGACATCCTTTTGTTACAATCTCCTTATTTCAAAAGAAGATTACTTTATAAGTATTGATTTATTTTAACATAAAATCATCATTCATTTGCGTTTTTTATTTCGTTAAATATTTAAGAATAAGTATATATTCTATACTTAGACAAACTGATACCGATAGTTATCCGACGCACAGTTTCCCAACTCTTGCGAACTATTAGCGGATAGGGACAGGGAATAACTACACCAGAGAACGAGTTTTCAACAACTCTCGGAAAACCCAAACGGGTAATCTTCCCAAATGATCGTGATTTATGGCTGTTGAATTTACTGGTATGTCTTCCGATATGTTGAAAAAAATTGCCTCACTCCTGAAAACACGTGGTATGTAAAATCAACTAAATAATAATTTAAGACACACAAATAAGCAATATAATTTTAACAATTTTATAAAACACTTTACAACTAAAAAGAAAAATGATTAGATTGGAATTACTCCTGAAAAAAAGAACTTACAATGAACAGAAATCACAAAAATGGAAAGTGTACGTGAGGCGAATAAACTGCGTGCTGAGCCAGTACCTTCTAATAGCAGCTTCTTAGCTATTGAGGGTGATGGCTGAGCTCACAGGTACACGATCTGCATATGAATGGTGAAAAAATAATGGCTCTAAATAATTTCAAGTTTAATACGCATGCGGCAAATTTAGACATACCGGGCGACATACCAGTAAATTCAACAGCCATCAATCCAGATCATTCGGGAAGATTATCCGTTCTGGTTTTCCGAGAGCTTCCGAGGACTCATTCTCTAGCGTATTTTTTTCCTGTCCCGATCAGCAAGTTTACGAACTTCTTTCCCTCCTATGATGATATTTACTGTCACGGCTGGTCGTGATTGGTGGCTCTTAAAAGTTTTCGTACACTTTAAAATCTTGTAGAAAAAGCGCTGTAGTCTGGAATCGATTTTGAATTTAAAGCTAATATTTTTTCTGAAAGAACTCAAACTTTTTACTTTTTAATATTGACTTATTTTCTTTTTTAAAATTAAAAATGCAAGGAATCATAGATAAAACATGCCACAAAATTTATCGTACTCCGAAACATTTTCGTAAAATTTCTTAAATAAAATAACCATCGGGCACTTTTTTTTATTTTTTCAATTTGGTGACGTTTGAAAAATCGTTTGACTTCATTCCTTGTTGTCTTAACTCCGTTATATTTAATATATTTCTGTTATATATATAACTTAAAAAGTACATTCACTAATTAGCAGATTGTGTGTTTACATTTATTGGTTTAGAATTGTTATAATTGTTACTTTAAAGATTCAAAATGCTTTTTTTTTTTTTTTTTTTTAAAGATGCTGTAAAAATGAATGCTGAAAAATGTAAAAATGAATATCATTACAAAATTTTATATATATATATATATATATATATATATGCATGAATTTCTAAACCTCCTTTAAGAAAATACCGTGCAAGATATCCAATCAAAAATGAGTCCAAATATTTCTTTCATTGAACAAATTACATCACTTGAACAACTTATTAAATCTTCTCATTCAAACATTAGGTATCCAGTATCAAACATTGAATAAAGTATGAAGGTATAAAGCAGACTTTAAAAATTAATCTTAAATTTATTATAAATACTTTTATTACTAGCTCACTTTTTATTTAATTGATCTATTATTATTTTTTTTTCAATTAATATTCAGCTAAATTTCTTGGAATGCAAGAAGCATTTTATCTAAGCTTCTAAAATTATGGAAATGTAAAACTTCTGTACTTTCGATGACCTAGAAATTAAAAAAAAAAAACCGTTCTAAAAAGTTCCGTTTTCGTTTATATTTATAATAAAACCATAATCCGTTTAGCTAGACCAGATGGTCTTGGAGGGGGTCTTTGTTTGCTGACAAATCTCTACCTGTACATTGCACAGGTAAAAAACAGAAAAAAAATCTAGTTTGTGATCAAGAAGCACAAGCTTACTTCTTGATCAAAAACTAGGAAGCTTCTGAACCCAAGATATCAAAATGTTCTTTTGGAAGACATTTTTTTTTAAATTTGAGACTTATAAAAATAATTACAATGAATGTATGTATCTAAATAAAAAAAACAAGTTATTTTCAACTAAATAATAGTATACTTATTTTATCAATCAATAAAAATTTTCATATAAGCCATTATCAAGTCAATTTGATGATAAAGAAGTGGTATTTTTATCATTCTTTAATATCGGGAAATTTCTTATGAAAAGATATGCCAATGTGATCAGAATCAATATTAGTGTATTCATTTTGTCTGTCTTTATTTGAAATCTAAGAACTGATATGTAAGTAATGATATTTCATTTTTATTATAGAGGCGATAAGAAAGCACTTTGCGTGAGCGATGACCTCCTACTTTTTCCATGACCTATTTTTATCATTGTTTTAATAATTATTATGTTATTTTACTATATGATTTGTTCTTATTAATAAAAACGTCACTGTAATTCATTTTTGTATAATAAGATTATCAACCGATAAAAAAGCTATAAAGAAATTGATAGGCAGTAATTAAAAAAGCATTAAACTTATGTTTACTAATTTTAAATTTACATTCAATGCATATTATAAGTCAAACTGCACATGATCAGATTAATACTAATTTTTAAGCAATTTATTATGTCAAATTTTAATGAAAATATAAATTATAAATTGAAATAACCAATACCAACAGAATTTAAATAACAGAATGCTAAGTTTATCTGATTTGTTTAAAAAATTAAACAGGCAAACAAAAAATAAGTTACTCATATTCAGAATTAAATAAAAAAAAAAACTGCTTGAATGAAGCTTAATAGAATTATTAATGTTACTATAAAAATTTATTGAATGGGATGGTATAGGATCAAAAAAAAAAAATTTACGCTCTCCATTGACAATTATTTTTGGCAAAATTAGCAAGCTTGTCAAAATTAGAAGACAAAATTTATAGCCCTTTTAATTTTCATAATTTATTGTTAGAATAAATTATAAGAATTCTCATTACAAAATTTTAAGTAGAAATATACACTATTTTCAAAAATAATTTTATAATTATATAAAATATAATTGAAACACGCAAAGAAATTGGTCAAATTACTTTTACAAATTACAGCACCTATATTAGTCTGAAATTTAATAAGAGTAGTGAAATACCAATTTTTGATGCCCTTAAAATACTTTTTAATTGTTCTTAGTTGCCCTGGAGAATTTTATTCCTATTATAAATAAGATATAACCGCATTGGGAGATAATCAAAATTTAAATCCTTAATTATATTTATTTGAAAAGCAAACAATATCTTTTTAGAGAGTTAAATCAGTAACAGGGAGTGGTGATTACCGCAAGAAAAATTTGTGGGTGACGTGGAAACAACAACAAAAATCCTGGAACTTTTGAGTTCAGGAATTTAGTTTAATACTAATAAATATTTCTTTTTTCTTTTACTCCAAACAGTGTGGTAGGAGTTATGATCTCCAGCTAAAATAACAAAAATTAAAAGAGAAAATTTTTTCGAAGATATCCAATGGAAAAATTATTGCTAGAATGAGAATGGGGAGAGATATAGCAAGATTAATTTTATCTGGGAATAAGTTAGAATAAAAATTTTGATAGTGGTAGCTTCAATGTTTTGAAGCTCGGGTAGCATTGTGCTGATGGATATATTGCTTGTTATAAATACAAGTTTCATAGCCAAGATTATAATTTGGAATGCTATTACGTTATCTATTGCTTCCATACAATTCGCAACAGTATTAGACGTGGTAATTCCTTAAATTAAATACGTGTCTTGACAAAAAAAAAAACGTCAAAATTATAAAAATTGATCTCTGATATAACTTTTTAGATTGTAGTGCTAATACAGTCAGCATAAAGAAAAGTTTTTCGTGGGCCAAGTGACTTTTTAAAATGGTTATTTATGCCATTTCGAATAGAAATAAAGCACTTGAAGTTTAAACATGCACTCTCTTAACGCAAGACAGTGTTGTTCTGCATTGAGATAATACATTTTTAAATGCTTTGAATAAGAAGTTCTTATTTAGAACTTCTTACTACATTTCCATAAGATTGCGGAGTGTATGCAAGAGAAGTCTCGCGTTGGATTTGTATTACTATCACTGGTAACCATTGAGTCAACGGGCTCTATAACTGGGTTTGAGAGGGTATGGGTAAAATAATATTGGTGTAAATACAATGTGCAAGAGCAATAAACTGTTTGTTGGTAATTTTTTTATAAACATATTATGACTATCTACAGCTATGCAGAAATGTTAAGGTATAAGAGCAAATCATTGTTAGATTAAAAAGAAAAGCTTTTTATATCTAACCATATTTATAATCTAAACAATGAAGCAGAATAACAATCTATATGTAAGCAAATAGAACAAAAGAATGCAGATGATAATTTGAATAGTGTTCTAAAAATTCAAATTTTGGTTTAAGCAGCAATTTATACTAAATCAACATTTACATCCTGTATCACAAATTAATGAGTTTTTCAATTCTCACAAACTTATTGTATAAAAATCTTTCCCTACACTATATGTCCCTCCAATGAAGAGTTAAGAGTACTGAATGCTATCAATCAATCGTCTCCCCTCATTGATATTACTCTAGACGCGGATGTTCTTAGCACTCTCTTGAAAACGGTTTGAAGACAATAGCCGATGGCCAATGATGTGGCTCAGCCAAATGTTCTTCCAAGAGAGATCGAAGTAATTTTCTGCAGCCCATCGTTAATGCTTCTGACAACTCAGTCGATTATATGGAGATTTCTGTACCGATCTACAGAACATGGATTTTGATAACTCAACAGGTGGTATTTACTCAATAGACGACTATTCCCAGGGCCACCAATGAGGGAATTATTATGAATTATGCGTACATCACAGTTGACTGGAAAATACACATTCTAATAACATAAATAATGATTGTATTTCAAAAATAAAATGGAATTTATCTACTAATAAGTCCTCAAAAATTCAAAAACTTAACAAAAACCTCTCCATGCTTATAATATTAAGAGTGCTAACTCTATTAATAATCTAGTTAGTAATAAGAATGAAGATGTCATTTTGTTAAATAAGTTTTGCGCGCGATATTTTTAAGTCGCATACGACTTTGGGTGTGTGATAATCGATTAATTTGCGGCACTGTTCAGTCAGTGATAGACATCCATAATTGAAAATAAAAAGTTATCTCAACTTGGTAAAAGTTTTATATTCAGCCCAAAATGTAATCCAGATGGCAGGATTCCGAAATTTTAAATTATTACGATGCTATTTCTATTATATTTAAAATATTCTACAAAATGCACTCTTTCTTTCTACCTATGCATATATATGTGTGCGTCTATAAATATATATACAAAATTTAATTTAGAATGTGTAAAATATTTTATAGGATTCCCATTCATTTATACAAAATATTATGCAAATTATATTTCTAATTTAATTGATTTTCCACCACTAATTAAAGATTTGAATTTTCATGATTTCGTATGCTATTGTAGTAAATGACGTCATGGGTTTAAAAAACGAGTTTTGAGTGCTTGGTCAAACAGTTTCGTTTCTAGAAACACAAAGACGTCACCAGTTACCACCCACGCAGTTGTTGTTTGGAGAAGCGGTAGTTACCGGCATTGTCATTTGATAATTTGATATAAATATTACTTTCCTTTCTCTTTGCTGCTTTTGCTAGGGTTTGAAATCAGGTTATTTCGCAGTTCATTTCAACTATTTTTTAAATTTTATATAGACAGAATATTTAAAGCAAGAGAAGAAAAAAAGGTCTTCGGTTGTACATATGCTTTTAATTTTGTGATGAAATTCAGTTTATTTTATTCAACAAATCTGTAACCCTTTCTAAAATAGTTTAAAAAAAACTTTAATTTTGTTATCCTAATGAAATAAATGTAATCATTATCAAAATTGTTCTACATCAAATATTTTTAAAATACTTGATTGTATATACATTTTTGAATCTCCATTTTCGATTATCTTTTTATAATTATTTTCCTACAAAATTTTTAAGATTGTGAAATGACTTTGCATTGATTGGTAAAATGAGGAATAATCCAGCAGAGTTGCACACAGCAATCATATTTAAAAACTTCAGTGCAGTTGTTAGAATTATTAATGCAGGTGGCCAGATAGATCGTCTATGGAGAAATGTTTCTCCAGTTAGCTGTGCTGTCTACGAAAGAGCCTATGATATTCTAGAATATTTAGTGAAGAAAGGTGCAAATGTGAATATACGCACTCTAGATAATAAAATGGAGCCTCCCTTGTTTGCTGCCTGCCGTCTTGGTCATTTGGAAGCAGTTCATATTTTATTACAGTCATCTAATTTAGATATTAATCAACGAGATTTTTTCAATAGAACCCCATTATGGGCAGCTGCAAGAGCTGCTTCACTGGAAATGGTTGAACTATTGTTAAATCATGGTGCTGATATTAATGCAGCTCAAGACTGCATAGAATGCCCTCTCATACAGTCTCTTGTGATACCACAAAGGGGACCACATACAAAAATTGCTCATCTTCTGATACGCAGAGGTTGCAAGGTAGATTTAAAAATTCATAATGAAACACCATTGTCTTGGTGTGTAAAACATGGTGATCTGAAAACTTTTTGTTTGCTGGTGAATGCTGGTTGTGAAATTACAAGAGTTGATTGGCTACATAAAGATAAATTACCATTACCCTGGAGAAATGATGGTCTTTTATGCCAGTGGATTGATTCGTTACAAAATAATCCTCGAACACTTTTGCATTTATCCTCCTATGTTATTCGCAAAACTCTTGTTAAAACTCAAGGAAATATTTTTCCACACCATATAAAAAGTTTATGCTTGCCGAATCCCTTAAAAGGATTAATTTTTCTTGAAGAGTGATTTCCAAGCATAAATAAAAGAAATCATGGAGTTGGATACCCCAATTGGCTTTTGGCTATTGTAAGACATTTAAACAGAAATTTTATAAATGTCGTATTTAAATATTTTGTCATTTCCTTTATATAAACTCATGCTTACATACCAAAACTCATAAGTTTTGATTACTATTTTAAAAAAGAATTCATAATCACCAACTCAAAGAATCTGTATAAAGCCAGTGAATGAAGAGTTTAAAATAGTTTAATCATGATTTTGAACCATTTTATCAGTAGTCATTTCATTATTTATAACTGCGTATATGTAAAATTTTGTTTTGTGTAAATGGTTTTGAATTTAAACCATGTTCTGGGATTTTACAAATGTATGTTTCTAGAATGATTTTTTTTTAATATTGTTTTATTTTATCATTATTGTGTGAAAAATATGTAATCCATGTACAAACATTTTGATTAGTAGCACTTTTTAATGATAATGCTTACTGTCTGGCATGTGATTATATTCACATCAGAAATTTGATTGATGAACAAATGAAAGAGACTTATCTCTACTTTCTTAATGGATTGGAAAGAAGCACAAAAAATTGATTAGGTTGAAGGTTTAGAAATATGCTTCTCTTTTCATGACCCTATACCATTTATAAATTTTTTAAAATTATAATAATTTTTTATGAATTGATGAGCATAAATTTTTTAAATATTTTTAATATTTTAGGTTAAATTATTATCAAAGATAACTTTATCTTATACACTAAAAATAAATACAAACTTAAAAATCATAACCTAAAATGTGTGTGTTGAATTCCTTTAACTTACTTTAGTGTTCATTAATTAAGATTATAAATTGGAAGGAAAGCAGTAAATCTACTATACTTTGTGCTTTAAGTTTACTAAATTAGTATGTTTAAATACATTTTTTTCAAATGGTGAAAAATGGTCATTTTTCTTCTCAATTATAATCAAAATAAATTTCCATTGATTTCACAATTAATTAAATAAATCTAACTAATTTCATTTTTTTCATGGAAAATGTCATTTTAAAAATTTAAAAAGTATATAGGTGTCTGAGTAATAATTAATATTTTTGTAATTTGGTTCAATTTATTTCTATACTTCATTTTAATATTGAAGATATTTGTATATTTTGACATCTATAAAAAAGTACGGAATCAGCTGTAAATAATTTACCTTGATATGCTATTGATTACATAATGTAAAATGGACACAAGTTAATTTGGCCCATTATTATCAACCTATCTTAAGCCCACTGAGCACTGAATCAGCACCTGTCTTAACCCATTCAAATCTGAGTGTCATTTGGTGAATTGTGTAATTATTAGAATTGTCTGCTTAATTTAATAAGTAGAGTCTTTTTCTCATTTAAATAAGGAATTATTTTCACTTGATGTTAATCATAATGTTGCTTCTTTGATAATGGTAGTTGTGTGTAAAAAAGATCAAGGTATGTGTAATTAAATGTCTGTTTAATGTGATTTTAAGTGTCAGTAAAAAAGTATTTCATCACAATAAATATTTAGTGAAAATAAAGAAATTATGAAAATGATGTATTGTTATTGATTATATTGTTTTTAAAAATTTTGATATTGCTGCTATTATATGAAACAGTTATTGGTGTTTTCCTAATGAATTTGTATGGTTTAATTAATTTCTTGCACAGAACAAATTATATAAATAATTTTCTAGAAACATTTGTTGAAACATTTACTTAACACAGTTTCCTTCTTGTTTAGGACCATTGGCTAACTTTGAGGTTTTTATTTAAGAATTATTGAAAGTTAAGTCATTTTTAAATAATTGCTTTACTTAAAGTTTCTAGAGAATCGAAGTCACACTACTCTTTTGGATAGTTATTTTTTAACTATAAAATATTGGATACAAATTTTACTCTTTGTTTCTTTTTTCATTCAATGCTTATTTCATAATTTGCACATACCAAACTCTACAGCCATATAAAATCTATTTTCTGCATTTATTCACTTTTAACCATATTTTCTTTTAATGAAAAAAATTTAATTATTAGTGCAGTTAATGATCTATTGTGATTAGACCAATTGCTGTCACATACAGAAATCTGAAAACTTATTTTTCCCTGTTGTTAGTTTCTTCTTCTTGAGCTTGTCAGATATGTGGCACCTCTGCATTGTTGCATTTTGTACCATGCTCCAAGCCCAATTTTTTCCTAGTTCCATTGTCTTGGGTCACCTACTTTCTTTATAAAGTTCTGATAGGCCCTCAATGGAGTTTAGGTGTAACTCTTTAGGATAAGGATTACCTATAGTAGTGAATCTTGTAAGGGCAAGAGTATCACACTCATATAGGATATGATGAGCTGATTCTACCCTTGCATGGCATTTCCTACAAATTGGTTCCTGTTTAAAAAGTCCCATTGTATGAAGGTGTTTCCTGAAATGATAGTGCCCAGTAATGAAGCCTACAATTGCTTGAGTCTTCAATCTTGGGAGTCTAAGAATTTCAGATGCAATTTTCTCAGATGAGTTGAAAATCATACATTTTGCATGTTTCTGTCCAGGAGAGTCACGCCAAACTTTGTTCATCTCCTGTTTTTCCCATTTTTGAATGGCCTTCCTTGTAGTCTTCATGTTGATCCCACAAAAGGGTTCCATTCCTATTGGATTGAAAGAGGATCCCTGTTTTGCAAGTCCATCAGCTCTTTCATTACCTTCTATTCCTATATGCCCTGGCACCCAAATAAGAATAATTTTATTCCCATTTGCCAGTTCCTTAAGGAGATTTTTGCATTCCATTACAATTTTTGACTTGACTTGGAATGTGTAGAGAGCCATTAATGCAGCTTGACTGTCGCTGAAAATAAGAATACGCTTACCTTGGTAGCCCTTCTTTAAATTTATCTGCAGACAGTTGGCGATAGCAAGAGCCTCCGCCTGAAAGACAGTGGCATGTTCCCCTAGCCCTTTATAAAGACTGAATCTTGATGCCCCTCCACAGATCCCCAGGCCTGAGAGGTTGCCTTTTTTTTGATCCATCAGTAAACCAGATAAGATCATTACTTTTTATTTCAATCGTGCTGCTTTTCCATTCTTCTCTGGTTGGAAAAACTACCTCGAATGGTCTTTCAAACACGTATGTTCTTTCCATGCTGTCTGAAGACATTTGAAGAATTGGGTGGTTGATTTTTTTTGGTAATAGTAGTATGACCTCCAGAAGAGGGCTTATCACACCACTGATATTGCAATTTCATTCTATATACAATTATTCTGGCAGCGCTGCATATGAAGATATCTAGTGGAGTCAGGTCCAGAATTGCCTGTAGTGCTCAGGTAGGTGCTGTGGACATCGCACCTGTGATACACAAGCAGGCCATTTTTTGCAGACTTCCTAGCTTGTCCTTCACAGTTTTTTGTTCCACCTTACACCACCATATCACAGATGCATATGTAAAAGTAGGCTTGACAATTGCTGTGTACATCCAAAACATCATTTTTGGCTGTAGACTCCAGTTTTAACCAAGCATGCGTCTGCATGCATAATGCATTTTTTTGCCTGATTGATTTTGTAGTCAACGTGTTTATTCCAGATGAGTTTTTGGTCTAGAATTAAGCCCAGAAATTTCATCTCAGAAGCAATGTTAATTTCAACCTCAAAAAGTTTTGGGATAAGAATCCCTCCCTTTTTATTTTTCTTGTGAATGTTATAAGGTTGGTCTTCTGTGGATTTATGTCCAGATTCCTTTCTTTACACCATTTGCCTACATAACTTAGAGCATTTTGCATTAGTTGACAAGTTATGTGAAAGTCTTTACCAAGGATGAGTATGACAATATCATCGGCATACCCCTGGGTATAGTAACCTATAGAATTAAGATGTTGTAATAGGCTATTTACAACCAGATTCCAAAGTAATGGTGATAATACACCTCCTTGTGGACAGCCTCTGGTTGTCTTTTCAAATGTCTCATTGAAGGTTTTCATTTGTATAGCTCTATCCGAAAGCAGGGCTGTTATTAGTTAAATTCTAAAAGCATATCTGCTTCTATAATTAGAGTTAAAAATAGAAAATTGCTAGGTTTGTATTAAAAACACTGAAATCTCGGTTTTAGAATTCTCTGAAAGCAATAAACCTATTTTTGATATCACTGTTAGAAATAAATGGCATTGGAAATGCATAAAAAAAAAAACCTGGCTGGACAAGTATATAATGACTGGTGCACAAAATTCAGTCTGAATTATGCATTTTGTGCTGAAGAAAGATAAATTACAGTAATTATTATCAAAATACAAGAAATTATTATCAAAACAACATAAGAATAGTATTAAAAATACTGAGCTTAAGACACCTCATAGATTTTTCTCTAAAAAAGTATCATCTAAAAATTTTTGTATGATATTAAAATAATTAATCAAAGTAATTATCAACCGATTTTTTGGATCAAAGCATTTTTTTACTATTTTTAATTCTGAAAATATTGAACTTACTCAGACATTAGCTAATGAGTTATGTTTGTCAAATGGTGCCACTGAGAAAGCCGATTCCAGATGATTGATTGAAATAAATTAAAAAATTGGAGGATTATATATCTGTGGTGGGGCTCAGTAGAAAGACTGATCTAGACTTGTGAAAATTTTCCATTTTATATGGATCGTAATTCTCCAATTTCGGTATTAATGTTATAGACCATATAATCAAAATGCATAATACTTGGTTTAACCAGTGGGAATTCGCATTGCAATGTTATTTCTTTTAATTTATTGCAGAAGTAGGGCTCAAAGTAGAGCCCTACTTCTGCATTAAATTCGGTGATTAGTCGCAGTTTTGCTCTGTTAATTCTCAAGGAGTTTTAGATTGATTACACTTGCCTCTCTCCAAAATTGCAGAAATGAACACAAAAGCTTATCAGCTAGTAAGAATTTTGTTCCATCTTACTTTTGTGATCTCTGAAGAAGAATTAAGCTATTTGAGGAAGTCAAAGATTTTCCAGGAGATGAAAAGGATAATGCAGCCATAAATTACTCAAATTGATGGTCTCATATTTTAAAACATTTTGAGTTATTTTAAAGATAAATTTTTAACTGTTTTACTGAAAGCTGCTGATTACATTTTCAAAATCTTTAGTTGAAGGGGGGGGGGGGTCATTCAATATTATGACTGTTATTACCAATGATAAGAAAGTTAAATGTGGAAAATTATGAAACAAAGTGTTAACGCAATCTAGTATTACTTACAAAGTGAAAACTTGAAAAGCATAAACATCATGGTCAATTAAAAAAATTATTTAGCTTCTTTAGAAGAGACTTATTAGAATTTTACCTTGGCTAAAAAAATTAAATCTTTTTAATCAAGTTTTTTTTTAAAAATATTTATTAGACTACAAACTCGGAGTTTTCTAGAGTAATTAACAACTGCACTGAAATTATGAGGAACTCATCTGGAATTTCTATTATTGCTAGTTCAAGTTTACGTGTTATTTTTTATTATTATTTTTATCAAAGCTTTAAATGGATTTTAATTAGATTTTTGTAAAAATAGGATATGCAACACATTTCAATTTGTACCATTATTTGATTTCTTGATTAAATTAATCTTGCTTTTATATATTTTAATTATTTAAATATGTATATGAAAACAGTATATGTGAAATAATGATCATAAGAGAAAAATTAGAGTATTTAAGCTTAAATAAAAATTTCTGATTATGCTGTGATAGGTTCTCCTTTCCCACCAGAGCAATTATAAATTTATTTACAGGAATCATTCTTCATTTGAAAAAGTATGATGTGCTTGGATTGGGATAAGAGCTTTTGTTTTTATTGTCTTAATAAATTCAATAACATTTAAATATTTTAATTAAATACAATAGCAATTTTATTTAAAATATTTTAAATTAATAAATCTAAATATAATTGTTGTAATGCTCAGTATCTAAATGAAATCGTTCACTTTTTAAAGTAAGGTGAAGCATTAAAATAATATTTAAAAAATATTCATCATATCAACTTCAGTAAAACTGAAAATTTTTATTCATATTTTTAAATTATGAAATCAATAATTTAAAGTCAGCTGTTGTGATAGTTTCAAATATAATTTCATAAAAGCCGTTTAAATTTTTATGTGAATTTTAAATCCAACTGTTCCACTTTGCTCAAGAGTCAGACATCACTGTTGGACTGGGATAATCCCAGATAGTTTACTTGACATCCTAGTAAAAATTCAATTCAATTTCACACATGGCCAAAAAATGTAAAAACAAATTACTGTTATATAGGATAATTACACTGTCATTTATTTCTGTATTGTATGAAATTTATAGAAGAGCAAAGAACATTATATGAATCTAGATAAGCAAGTCTAACAGTGTAAAAAAATTGATGATTTTTATGAAAGATGCATTGCACATTTGAACCTTTAGCAGAATAGTTTAGGAAATACATAACAGGTTTCATGGATTTATTAGACGAAACCGAATATTGTTAATTGGGAAAACGCTAAAGCTTTGGCTATAATTATTATAAGCAGTCTCTTTAATGCAATTGATATGAAAAATAAATAATGATCAGCTATTTGACTAAGTT
>JAPDSC010134544.1:942-16981 GCA_026290005.1 Latrodectus geometricus
TATATATATATATATATATATATATATATATATATATATATATATACTATAAATAAGTTACTTACAGAGGTTTTCATTGTGCTATCAATAAAGAAATATGAATTAAAAACACGTTCTTATAGACTTTTCCTATTGTTGTTGAAAATAGAGTTAAGAAAAATTTTGCATTGAAAATTGTGATTTGCATAATGACAAGTGTTGTTTACATTAAAAGAGGTATCAAATGGCTAAAATCTATAATGCACTCACACAATTTCTTTATTTCTTAATGCTAGTGGTGGCCTATTTATCGATAGGCTACCATCTGCCACAACCCATGTTCATGTGGCAGGAACATGCTCTTCGGATTAAAAAGTCGCGTACTCGATCTGAGACATTTTTAGGTATGTCAAACGAATATTGCAACTCTGTTTTTTCCATTTACACTGCCAGCCGTTAAATTTGCTTCATTAACAATGCGAAGAGATACTTAAATGAAATTTAAATGACCAGAAAAAGATGTCGTGATATGCCAGCGAGATTCTTAGTTTCATGTAAAAATGCTAGAAGTAGTGACTCTTACTATATTTTTTAAATGAATAATTTAGCCGCCCAACCTGTCTAGTGGTTAGCGTACCTGGCTACAGATAGGTGGGACCTGGGTTCGAATCCTGGCTCGGGCATGGATGTTCTTTCTCTCTCTCTTTCTTGTCTTTGTCCTTTCTTTGTGTGTGTGTAAATGGTTGCCTACCCTATAAACGGGTACCTATGGCATGTGTGTATTGAGGAAGTCGAACTCAACACCAAATATGGTTCAGTTGGAAAAGTGGAGCAGCGTACCCCATACTGCCAGCCTGGCTGGCACACGACAACAACAACAAATGAATAATTTGTATAATAAGTTTCCTTTTTATCAGAAAATTGCATTTAAACGTTGCTGTCACTTAAAACTAATGACCTTTTGCGTATGAAGGAGAAATGCTTTCCAGCATATTTTTCACTTGAGAGAGGTCAAATTTGAACCTATTTGGATTATTGTTTATTGTAATTCAGCATTACCACTTGCGTTGGTCGAGATACCATGGCTGTCTGCAGAATAGAGAATCTGTGGATTCAAGACTCTTGCGGGAACTTTGTGATGGATCTCTGAATCTCTTTATCAGTAACAGTTGAGAAGACCATCATTTTATTTGTGTGGGCATTATGCGTCAGATAACCACATTATAAACTGTGTGTGAGGAAGTAGAATTGTTTGCAAAAGACAGAGTATCAGTATGAACCTTCCGACGATGCCTGCAGAAAGATTAACTGTCAATTCAGTGATAATAGCTTAAGCTTTGCTTGTTGCTATGTTACAGAAAAAAGTGTCTTTAATGATGTGATCAACAACGAACCTGAACGGAGGAGTGACATGACATTATGCTTTTAGTCGAATCTTGGATTACTTACGTTATGATATGATGGTGTCATCTGTATTTGCGGGTATCACAGAGGACAGATAAAGCCACGGTCAATACTGGCCCATCCCTTTGTAGCTCATCGCTAAGTGATAGTATAGAGGGACATCAAATGTACGTCTATACCGATTCTTGTTAATTTTGATGGCACTTCGAAAATATTTGTTGGATTTCTGTTTCGTTAAAATACGTTATTCTAGCTCAGGGAAATGCTAAGTTCTAGCAAGAAAGTGCACGACCTCTGCTCTCTCTGAAAGTGTATGTTGCCGACCTCTTAAAGATCCTTTTTGATACAAAAAAAAATTTCGTTGCTGACCAAACTAGCATATTTTTTTTATCTAAGACAGATAAAGATCTAAGGGAAATTTTTAATCAGTCGTGCAATGTCCATGCGCCAGTCACTAATCCTCATCGATCACACAGTCCGGACTGAACCTCGTATGAAAAGATACCCTTTCTATAGATACCATCGAATTTCTGTTTCAATGTTCAGGTTTGAAAGTGCTGATATAGTTGACAGATTTTATTGTCCTGTGTACTTATTTCTCAGGATTTAGTCTTCTAATTATCAAGAAAATTTAATCACTTGTTACTTCCTATATATTATATTGATCAATAAATATCATTTTGTTATTTATATTTCTTCCTGTTCAAGTAATTTCAGTGGCGGTAGTGTAAATTTGTAAGGATAAATGTTTATAAATTCCAAATATTCCACTTTGAATATTGAAATAATTTAATTTCAATCGCTTAGACTACTGATTAAAAATTATATGATCTTTTTTGTTATAAACGTAATAAGAAAATAAAATACCCAAATGAACAATAAATTACGAATATTTTTTAAAAAATTTAAAAAAAAATGTATCATTATAATTTATTATTAAACTTACTTTTTTTTAAATTTTATTTATTGATGAAAAATGCACATTTTATTCCGGTTCAAGAAAGTAAAGATAGGAACAATTAAAATAGTTATTAGTTTCTTGAAAGAAAAGTTAATGGATTTAAAACAAGCCAACATTTAAAAATAATAACCATCATCTAATAATGAAAGTATATGTTCGCACAAAAACTTCAAAACAAAGGGGTTATTGGTTATTGTCTCATCCATACATTGGTAAATGTTTAAAAATGAATCGATATAACATTTTGGGAATTAGCTTTTCCTTATAAATTGAAGTATTCTTGAAAATTTTAGAATTTTGTAAAAGAATATTAAATTATTTATTATATCAACTGAAATTTGCTTTGTTTAAGTCGTAAAGTTTGACAATTTTTAAAACATCATTATATTAACCTAAACTTCCTTCAGATTTTGCACTTAGCAGTAATTTTTGCGAGGGTCAAAAAATTTTGCAAAATAGTTTGTATTACATAAGTTCAATTTATTTAATTTTATAATAAGTTTTTTAATAGTCAATTGTAAATATAATTCAATTTAAAAAAGTTCTATGAAATTACATCTTTATTTTGAAATGAAATTTTTTTTATCAATGACTTACAAAATGAAAATTATATTTCATAATTTAGTTTTTATAGTGTTCTTGATTAATAAGACATGGTTTTGATTTATTACCTTTGAAATATTTTCTTCTAAGGCATATGCCTTATTCTCAGAAAGGCCTTATGAATTTAGAATTTTAATTATTGTTAAATGTTCGCAATTAATATTTTATAAGGAGTAACAATTGCAAACATTTTATAAAAACTTGGTTGAAACTCACCAATTTTTATACTATTCTTAAAAAACATGATAATCAAAATAAATATTTTAAAATAATATATCTTCCTTGGGCAATTGTAATTTCAAAAAGTGACTTATAGTTAAAAAGTAAAAGATCTTAAAAAATCCTACATAACTTTTTGAATCCTACTCCAGAAGTCAGGTAATTTATCTTGATTTCAAAATTAGTAATGAATTTTGTCAAGAAATAGGATCGTTGAATGGAAAACTAAGAATCGATATTAATCGATTTTTAGTTTTCCATTCTGCGATTATCGCTATATCGATATACATAACGATGATTGCTGATAAAAACTAAAAAATGTATGTTTTCAATATAATCGTTATAAAAAATATCCTAATGCGATTGTGAAAAAGGTTTCCCTCTTCTCGCTTTTTTTTACCCGGTTTTGGCTTAGGATCTCATCTGAATAGATAGGCTATATTTACAAAAGTACTTTTTTTAATAGTTTTCAATTTCAAATTAAAATTTAATTTTATATTTTGTACATGCATTTAAATTTAATAAATGTGATCAATTTTATCATTTTATTTATTCTTAACTGTAACTGCGTGTTAAAATAACCCACTGAATTTAAATATGTGTGTTTTATTTGTTTTATTTACACTCAAAGTGCTGAGCGTGTCAAAATTGAAAGCGTGGGTGGAAATGGCTGTGAGACGTAAATAAATTGACCTTTGTCTCAGAAGTCTAAGCTACTGTGTTTATCTCATACGATTGATTTCTTATTTATTTTCTTGAATTCTAAACTATTTTTGAACTGAAAACTACTTTTTCGCATTAGTTGCAGATGAAAGATAGATTTTCTTATTTGCGTGAGTTAGACTTATGGAATTTTCATGACTGTTCTTTGTATACGTAAAAACTGCAATCAGTACTATTTAAATATATTGAGTGCTACAATATATTTGTGAATTGATCCAACCAATTAAATTTTCACCTATCATAAATATTTTATGTTGATTATTTGATTATTTTCTCTATATTATTACATTACTTATTTTATCGACTGAAACTTGTTTGGGCCTAAGTCGTAATTTTTAAAATATCAATATATTAACTTAAACTTCCTTGTAATTTTAATCTTTGCAATAATTTTTGCGAGGATCAATAAATTTTGCAAAATTTTTTGTGTTATATAAGTTAAGTTTATTTAATTTTATAATAAATTTTTTAATGCTAATTATAATATAAATAATAAAATTTATTATATAGATAATAATAGTTGCAAATGTAATTCAATTTAAAAATTCTATTAAATTGCATCTTTATTTTGAATCCAAAAATTTTTTTATAGACGATTAAAGCATTTGAATAAGGTGTAACATTATGAAGTTTACTAATAATGTTTTAAATAGTTCTACGAAGAGAAACACGAGTTAGATGTTACAGAAAATTTATAAATATTGTCTTACTAATACTATCATTTAGCTTATAACAGGAAAATTTTAATGGATTATCCAAATTTAATTGAAGCACTATTTAAATTTTCATTTTTTTTATCAAAATGTGTACAAATACTGTTTAATGTTACTTTATTAAACTCTTAATAAAAGTCGGTAGCTCTAACTTATTAATAAAAAAATGGAAATAATGTTTTTGTTATATAATCCCTAGCTATTAGGATTTCCACCTTTCAGCACTACAAGGGGTGAAGGAGATGATACTTTGTACTGTGGAACACCCAGTGGGTATGCCATCATGGCCCCAAAATTACATAATTTAGAAGGAGGGATCAAACAGAAGACCCCAGGCTTGGACTTTCATACCCAGAAGTATCATTCAACATGGAGGACATTGCGACCACAGCATATTTAACTTAGCCCAGGTGCTATTAGCGAACACATTGAAGTTTCAGTTGGGTCGGTATTTGAACTCATTACCTTCCGATAACGAAAACGAACACCCTAACCAACCGAGCCACAACGGACATAAAAAATGCAAGTTGGAATTCTACATGATTTACGATTTTTTAAGATTTAATTGATCATAATACAATGTTATTATCATATTTTTGAGTCTTATAATATTGTCTTGCACTTTTTTTTAATAAAGTTTTATTGTTATGTTTATTTCAAAGTGTCGAGGCCATGGGGGCCTGATTGGTTAGGACGTCGTTCTAAGGTAGTGAGTTCGAATCCTGGCTTATCCGGTCGCAATGTCATCCATGTTTCCATTCCAAATTAATACCTCTGGGGTATTAGGAGCCGGGCCTTGTGTCTCATCTGGCTTCCTATCTCTAAATTGAAAGACCCAGATGATGGTGCCATCTATGTGCCAAAGTCATACTTCCACCTCGTAGGAGAGCCTTTGTTCAAAAAACCGAAGACACTCTTTCTGACTTCTTCCACCCAGTCCCTGAGGGGCTGGCTTTGATTCGCCTAGAATCATATGTAATAACAACTACAAAAATTTAAGTGTCCACAAAATACAATAATAAAAAAATTTATTAAATTAAAATAATTTACTGAAATATTCTAAAACTCTTCCATACTTAATACGTGCTATTTAATAAAATCAGAAGATAACAGCTTTAGTGCATTTTTATAAAGTTAATAAATATATTTATCTCTATCAGATTAAATAAAATTTAAATATTTTTTATCTTCATACGTTATAATTATACCATTTTTCTTGTCATATTTGATGATGTCCAACACAACTTGGCATTCTTCACTCGATTATATTCAAAAGTTTAAATCATTAGTGAAATATGATATTATCATAAAAGTATTCCCTGTGCAAACTACGTTGCATGAATTTTTACTTTTTATACACTATATAAATGACATAACTCTAAAAAATTTTTGCAGATCCGTAAAAATGTGTTTGTTATTTGGGAAAAGTATTGAAATGAAATGCTTGCTGTGTTTGCATTTATGACGCGATCTTAAAATGGATATGCAATTATAGTGTTGCAATTTCACAGAAAACCAATGTAAATAAAGTAGGTTTTTGAGCAAATTAGGTTTTGTTTTTACTTTGCAAATATATAAGAAAGAAGGTTTTGTAAAAAATACAGTGCTTTTTATGATACTGACAATGTTACTAAATGTCTTTGTCTTGTGCTAGCTAAGCTGGCAGTATTAAATGCGCTGCTCTATTTTCCAACTGAACCGTAATTAGGTGTGGAATCCAACTTCTTCTGTACACAGTTGCCATAGGTACCCGTTTATAGGATAGGCAACCATTCACAACTTATTTATACAAGGAATGGACAAATGCAGGAGAGAGAGAAAGTACATTCGCGTCCAAAGCGGGATTCGAACCCAGGACCTACCCATCTGCAGCCAGGCACGTTGACCACAAGGCAGGGTGGGCGGCAGTGCTGTTAAATGGTACATAAGATTGAATAAAATTCCATGTTTGATACTGTGCCTTGATAAATTAAAAGCATATTATTTCTAGAAAAGGATATTTATTTCTAATGATGGGCACTGGGTAATTAACCTTTCATCATAACAAAGTTGGAAACTGTTACTCCTTTATTGTTATTCGATGGCACATGTGAACCAAGTCACGAAGGCGAGTAACATTACCCATGTCACATTATCACAAACCCATTTATAGAGGTTGGACAACATTTGTTCATCATCTCAGAAAAAGGGACAACGAAACACAGAAAGGAACACCCATGCACCTGAATCGGGATTCGAACCCGGGACTAGCAGCTTAGGAATTAGGAACACTAATCACTCAACAATCGGCTGGCAAAGCATTTAAATTATTGATTTATTGTTGGAGCTCAGTAATGAATACAACTGCTATGAGCAAGTAAAACTTATAATGTATTTATAATAATTTATATGAATTTAATTACTAATTTTAAAAAATTGTGAAAAAAATTTACCGTATTTTTATGTACAATAAAGGGGAGAATCTATCTTTACCATTTTCTTTGTATTAAATAAATGAGTTTCTTAATTTTTGAGACACACTGCTTATTTTCAATGGTGAACTATAATTAGATGAATCGGAATTTCTACTTTTTTTATTCTATTTGTAAAGAGAAAAATAGTATAAACTATGGTTTCTTTAAATAATCACTGCGTATGTCTCTTGGGAAGGTTTTTCATTTGTATTCAGCCGTATTTACTTGTCCCAAGGGAATAAATCCAAAACACGGAAATTATAATAATCATTTACAAAGCTTTGTTATATTATAGTTTTTTTAGCTATGAATATAAATTTGCTTGTTTTACTCTGCGTTATTTTTCAATCTTAAACAACACGCAGTTTATTTTTATACAAACATTTTTACGATATTTTTATGTTTATCTTAAGAATTCATTAATAATATAAATATGATAATCATTAATTTTGTGTATATGCAAATTGCTAAATAGAAGTATTACACATATTGTAATTACGAAAAAGTAACAGAAAACTAATTTATATTTTTAAAAGAACACAGAATGCGAAATAATTTAACGATGTTACAAAAAGATTAGAACATGCAAATCTCGATTAATATGATGTAAACATATAAATTTAAGTAATGAAAACTCTGAAATTAATACATTATTGATACAGTTTGTAAATTGTAAACTCAGAAAATACCTACTTTATTTATTAAGATATGGAAGTATATAGAATGTGTGTGAGTGAATAAGAGTTATAGAACTCGTTCTTAGCTTAAGATATAAATTTGTTAGAAAGATGTGGTGTAGAGTTTTTAAATAAAGAAGCCTTTTAAAGTCACATGGTTTAATCTGTGTAATTATCTTTATTCTTCAGATACAAGTAACCTAGAATGAAAAAAAATTGCTAATATGTTCGAGAAAGAGTCAGAAAGGATTTTATATGTCAACAAAGTCTTTTCTTCTTTGGTGTACAGTAAATGTTCACATAAGAGGTTTAATTCAATACGGATATATCTGGTTAAAAATGGATTTTGATTTATAGATATGTATTTTACTACTAAATGAATTTCTTACAAATGTCTTTAATGCTATTATTGCAAACGTCTACAGCCGAAATGGAAGTAGACTCCATGTCTTTGCTTGCATTCTAAAACGCAAATCATTCAGCAAAAATAGAAACCCTATATTTGCAAAGTTTATTTTTCTTTGCATAAATAATAACAAAAAGGAATATCTCGATGCTTTAAAAATTTTTAATGTAGTTTTGGTTTTAACGCATCAACTTGGAAAATAACTAACTATTAATGGTAACTCGGAAAATTGTGGTGACACATATACACAAAATTTGTTGATTAATTTGGAATTTAAAAAATTTTGTCATGGCCCACCTTGTCTAGTGAACAGCGTGACTGACTGCGGATAGGGAGGTTCTGAGTTCGAATCCTGGTTCAGGCAAGGATGTACTTTCTCTCTCTCTTGTCTTTGTCCTTTCCTTGAATAAATGGATTGTGAATGGTTACCTACCCTATAAAAGGGTTACTATGGCATATGTGTATTGAAGAAGTCAGACTCGCATCAAATTGCGATTCAGTTGGAGGAACGCACCCCATATTTCCAGCCTGGCTGGCACTCGACAAAAAATAAATAAATTTTGTCATCCCACTTTGCCACTTATTCTGCCAAGCTACCAGTTGAAGGATTATCTCTCTGTTCTCCCATTAGCTGTTTGTGGATTTGATTCCCTCTATGAAAATACGGCTTTGTAGTGGATCAAAATCCACCTTAAACCGTAGGTCTTTAACACAAAATAAACTTCTTGTACAAGTAATGTCCATCGATTAGTAAATAAAACTATTAACACCAATTTTTTTCGACTGTTTATTTATTTATTTTTTTTTCGTCGAGTACTAGCCAAGATGGCAATCTGGGGTGCGCTGCTCCACTTCTTCAACTGAACCATAATCTGGCATGGAATCCAACTTCCTCAGTACACACATGCCATAGGTATCCATTTATAAGATAGGCAACCATTTATATTCCATTCATACAAGAAAAGGACAAAGACAGGGAAGGGAGAAAGTACACCCATGCCCGAACCGAGATTCAAACCTAGGACCACCCAATCTGCAGCCTGGCTCACTGACTAGTAGAGAGGGTGGACGTCTCTACTAGTATTGAATTATTTACTTTACGTAGGAAATATTTTAAATTTCATTGTTAAATATAATGTATTTTAATGAAACTAACTTTAACAGTAATTTCATTTTTCAATTAAAATAGAAACTAATTTCACTTTTAAATTAAAATAAAAATACATTTTTAACATTTGGTTATATACGTCTTATTACTAATAAAGTAAAGTAAATACAATTTGAGATTACTTTAAAAATATTCTCAATTTAAATGTTTTGATAATTCCAATTTTGTAATTGCCTCAAGGAATTGTTGAATAATTTCTTAAAATTTATGGAATTGCATTTTTATAGTCTTAAAACAACATTTTTAATATTATTTTACTCGACAATAAGCGATATAACATCATTATTGACGATACAATATTATTATAAAATAAATTTGCTCCTTATTCTTTTGTTTCATTTAAATTTCCGAGTTTCATCCACATAGACATGTGGTGCTTAAATAACACAATTATTAAAAATGACACTTCTAAGCTACATTAGTAAGTAAGATATAAGAAGATAAAACCCAATTTAATTTAATCTTTCAAATAATCTTCTCCGATATAATCACAATTGTTGCTAAAACAACAAGTATCTTAAAGATAAACGTTATTTGGGAAGCGAATGTATAAATAATGTATTAGCTAGTAAGAGTGGAAAAATTAAAAAAAACAATGTAAGTAACTGAATTAAAATTTAATCACGAATTTCGTAACAAGATTGCTCTTTAAGCGCCAAAAAAAAAAAGAAACTAAAAAAAATTATAATTCAGATTAAAGTGACCTCAATACACTGTTTGGTAATCTTCATAAATATTTATGAGAGAATATGAGGAGAGAAATAGAAGCTTAGCCGTGATCCTATTGGTTGTTTGTTCGTTCATTATATGCTAATGAAACAACTATACGAGTCAATATTTACAGAATTATATTATATCGATTATTTAAAGGAAAAGAATTATACTTCCTGACAAGTTAATAAGGTAAGAGTTAATAAAAAAGATGTTATTTTTTTAAAATTATTTTTGTTTCATTTAATCATTATTAATTATTTTCGATACACCCATTTTATGATGCATTAATAAGAAGTTACAGTTAACGCATTTCAATGTAAGTAGTCTATTGTAAATAAGTTTCAATTTTGAAGGAAAAATATGATATGAAAAAGGTATAGTTTTATAAATTAATATAAAAAAATAGTAAAATTAAAAACCTTATTATATGTAGAAATCCATTGTAACCATTGTATCAATGGTCAGATTAAGTGTACATGTCCTACAACTCATGATATATTAGTCCTTAATTATTGTCATTAAAAAAGGAAAATATCGTGAGTTGTAGAACATATACATTTAATCTGAATTAAATGTCCATCTTTCATAACTCTCAAGTGTTGTAGAAGTCATATTATACATAGTGTCGTTTTTAATAATTGTGCTTAAATAACACAATTATTAAAAACGACGATTCTGAATAAAGTAAGATGTAAGGAGATAAAATCCATAATAACCCATACAAATAAACTATTAATTTCAAAACGAGACTACTACATCGTATATGTTCCACAACTCCCGTATGTTATTGAATAATATTTATATATGTTGTCGTTTTTAATAATTGTGTTTAAATAGCACAAATATTAAAAACGGTACCTTTGAACGACATTAGAGATATAAGATCCATAATAACTCATATAAACAAAATAATTTCAAAACAAGACAATAACATCGTAAATGTTTCATGACTCATGAGGGTTATTAAAGTCATATGTTGTCGTTTTTAATATTGTGCTTAAATAGCCCAAATATTAAAAGACGACACTTTTGAATGATATTAAAGATATAAGGAGATAAAATCCATAATAACCCATACAAATATATTAATTTCAAAACGAGACAACTAGATCGTATGTGTTCCACAACTCACGTGTGTTATTGAAGTCATATTTATATATATTGTCGTTTTTAATAATTGTGATTAAATAGTACTATTATTAAAAACAACACTTCTGAATGACATTAAAAAGTAATATATAAGGAAGTAAAATTCCTAAAAAAAAAAAAAAAATAACTTGTATAAATTCCTTTCAATACAAGTAAATTCTATTGTTTAAAATAATAAAATGTAATATCTTCTATATTTTACAAAATTTATGCATGCAAGTAATCACTATTCTAGGCACTCCTCATTAAAATAGACTTAAAGATTTGGAGGAAAGTTAATACAACAGGAGGTAGGCTCAATGGTAGATCTGCGTTTATCCGAGGAGAGGATAGATACCGCGTTTGAACTTACCACTATTGAGCCACGACAGATTAATATTATATTCTTGTTTCTAGCATATATATATATAAATATATATATTGGGGTAGATAAACTTAATCTGTTGGAGTTAGTCAACATGTCTAAAATTTTAGTGGAATCTTAACAATAACGTGAATTGGTTACCTATATTTGAAAGGTAGAACTAAGCTTACGCTTAAAGGTACTTACTCGTACTTTTAAGATCACAGGTTTGTGTATATTATTATTGCTGAACTATGATAGAAAGATTTTAAGCTTCTGATTTTAGGATGTGTATCCTTGGAGTATACACTTGAGAGCTTTTTGGATTTCTCTACTGGTAACTTATTTATGTGGCCTAGTATCCGTAGTGAACCCTACCAAAACATAGAATATCTCTGAAGAAAACTCATTCAAAATACATCATTTTTTAATTTAGTTTTATACTTCTTAGCATGCAGACATATATTGAAATTAGCACTTCATTCGTAGAACTTTTAATCACAAATATTAAAATACTAATATTAGTGATTTTTAAGGATTTTTAAGAGCAATATCCATATATTAATTGATATGAATAGCTAAAAATAAAAGTAATTTGGAAAATAAGAAATGTATTGTTAAATATCAAACAAATTTTTATAAATAAAAAGATTATCTAAACAAATTTATAAATAAAAAGTTTGATTTGATTTTCGCTCAACTGTCATTTTTTCTCACGAAATCTAATTAAACCGGGACCTACATTTTAAAATGTATTCCAAATCTCTACCATCATCAAATTCAAGATGATATGAACAATCGAATTATTGTACCTAAGGCAAAAATACCAACCATTCGACTAATATCCCGGCTGAAATGTAAAAGGATTTTTTAAAAGAGTGAAGTGTATTTCTATTATAAAATTATATGTCAATAATAATAGTTTATTTGGAATTGGAAACAGATTAAATGTTTCTAAAGAGTAAAAATTTTTTATTTAAAAATGGTATTAGTTGCTCAATAATAAAACTAGACATAATTTCTAAGTTTAATAAATATAAATATAGTAATTAATATAAGTAGAAAAGTAAAATCAGATATAACTTTAAAATTTAATTTTAAAGGATTTTTTTTATCATACAACGAAATTTAATTCTAATATTAAATAAAACCGAATCATATATTGGCAGTTGATGTTATTTAAGGCCCATACTTCATGCCTAATATAAATAATAATATAATTTTAGGAATAATAATTATTAATTTTCAGCTTAATAAATACTATATCAACATTATAGCCTAGTTATCAGTTACTAGAAAAAGTAGAAATTGCATAGCATTAAATATCAATCCATAAAAAATTAGACACAGCTATGTTCATAAGAAATCCAACATATCTATAATATTAAATAAAAATGTATCCATTAAAACGAATAATATTTATTTAAATTCTTATTATTGTTCATTACTTTTAAAATACTAACAAAACAATAAATTGGAGACATTACATAATGCAGATACTATTTAATTGTTAATATAAAATTTATATTGATAATATCAGTAATCATAAATTTATAAGAAACCAGCTATAATAAGTACAATTCTATGCATGTTTGCAATTATGGTATTAAAGAATTTTTGTACATTATATTTGTACCCTAAATACATACTTTAAAAAATATTTCATCCTTTATGTATTTTTAGGTACAGATTTCATTACATTCCTTTCAATTGGAAAAATAATAAATATTGGAAAAACCAATATTTGTTATTGGTTTTTCCATTTGAAAGGAAGAGTATATTGTTCGCATGATGACAATCACTAAAATAGATAAAGAATCATTGAAATTAAAACAGGTTTTGTTGATGGAAACAAGTGCTATCAATAAATGAATAAGTTATAAAAATTTTAAAAATATCACACATAAATTATGCCAAAACTTTAAAATATAATCTAAAGTGAAGCAATCAATCTACATCATGAAGTAATCAATCATTATTAACACACAGGCGGTTACTTATTGGTTGTAGAAATTTATCGTTATTAATGATGTATTATCTGTCGTATGTAGTGTGCATTCTTTCTTCATAATATAAAGTAGGAACAAATATATAACTTATAGTGAAGGGGGCAAACAATCCAGAAAATGTGTTAAATGTCAATAAATTAATATATCATTGCTTATTGATGGGAATTATCTATTTGGATTCTAATTATTCACACTTTAATATTCATTAGGCAGACTTTATTGAATATCGCAGTTAGCTAAAGTATAAACCGTAGTAAAACGTTTAAAAGTTCTAAATCTTAACTTTAGTTTTCGCTATATTTTTTGTAAATAGAAGTTTATATTTCTTTTTATCAAACGTATAATAATTTTAATTCTGAATTGTATATCAAATTACAGATTTTAAGAATTAGCTATTAAATCATGTTTTTGATGGATCTAATATTTAAAAATTAAAAGTTTTTTTTAAATATACTTAATTGTTAAATATTGTTAACATTTTATGATGCACTCAATTTTTTGTACGCCTTTTAATTGTTAAATGTACATAAGATCTATTATTATGATCAATATATTTTACACTTCATAATTAAAAAGTTATATTATAATTAAAAAGTTATATGCTAAAGTTATAAATTTATAATTAAAAAGTATATGAGGGTATAATTTACATCATTAATAATGGATAAAATGATATAAATCAATGACACAGAGATTAACAAAAGCAAATTACAACAAATTGTTTGTATTTCGAACTATTAAATGTATAAATTACTTGCTCTATAACAACTTTGAAAATTTAAAGAAAATATGCGCTAATCAAAATTATGAATTTTTAAAATTATTCTCTACAAGTTTATAGTTCCTTATATGGTAGTAATGTTTGTTAATATAAATTATTTACACTTTTAATTAACAGATTAATTAATAATGAACCTGTCTGTAAGAAGAAAAATATTTAGGAATAAATCTCAACTAAAAAAATTCATTTAGTTGGATAGATGAAGCAAAAGTTACGAAAAGAGATAAAAGATGAACACTAATATATTTATTTTTGATGCTATTTAACACAAACATTTCAAAATATTTTCGTTGTCATTAGAAATCAATTTCGTTTTGTGGGCTATTGCTGATACCAGGAAAAAATATATGTATTAAAGATAATGTTCTTATCTTGAAGAATTTTGATTTTAAGTCTCAGATGGTGGCGCCATCTGTTAAAACCCCTTTAATCGGTTATCGATAAGTGCAAAATAATTTTTGAGGCAGGAAGGGTAATAAACATTATGTGTGTGACTGAAAAATTAAAAAAAATTGTTTTGGTCCGTCTTTTTTAAAATTACATTTGTTCAGTGAGATTAATCGAAGTTTCGTGTCATTATATTTATTCCTCTGTTTCAAAATTTTGTTCAGCATTAATTTCATGAATACATAATGTGTTTGATTTTAATTTTTTAATTCAGAAAAGTCAATGGTAACTATAACATATATTCAAATCTTATTTCTCCCTAAAAGGGAGTTTTGCCACAACTAGATGATGTTTGAACTTATGAGAACTTCTGTACCTATACGGTAACTATTTGATTGATCCAAGCAAATAATTCTTTCCCTATTCTTGGTATTAAATTAATAAAGAAATCATAACATTTATAAAATCATACATATATATTACTAGCTTTACTGCACATATATTGAAAAAACTGGAAGCTTTAAACAGATGTTTGTTTAGGTCACAAGCTAACAAGCTAATTTGTTAATTTGATTCAGAACAGAGTATAGGAAATATATGAAACGATTATATACTGAGTTAAGTATTAGAGAGCAGATATAGATTTGTAGTTTTATTATCTACTATTTATTTATGAATATTAATTAATTTGAAAATAAACAACATATAAAACAATTTCTTCAAGATAAAAGAAATATGTATCTATAATGTGTTTTTAAGATATTTATATGAAGAAAATCTAAATAACCTAAGACATAATTACTTCTTCAATAAAATTAAGTAAAATTTTATCAAAATTCAATGTGACCACTTTAAATGAAATCAAAATTTGAATATGATATTTGTTTTTGCAGCGCTGCACTTAATATTGCAATATTAAACAAAATGGTTTATTAGATTGAAGAGAACAGTGTCAGAAAAGAAAAAACTATAAATTACATCTTATGGTTTGTACAATGTTCTCCAAATTTTCCCAAATCTTAGTCTGTCCCCAGTGGTACGACCATTTGGAGAGGTCTAGATATTTGCTTTTTTCTTTATTTTTATGGTACTTACTCATGGTATTCGGTCACGTCTTTTAGTACCCTCTTTTCTACATACATCTTGGATCAACACAAGATCTCCGAATCATATATTAGGTGAATTTATAAATTTCTGTACCACACTAATGGAACGTAACTGTAGCAGATATTCTTTAGATATTTTCTTCCAGAACTTTACAGAAAGTCTTGTTGTTGCCTGTTCTGTACCTCATGAAAGGAAAGTAATTGTAGCAGATATTCTTCACACAGTTTCTTACAGAACGTTATA
>JAPDSC010134548.1:0-14962 GCA_026290005.1 Latrodectus geometricus
ATAAAATGTGACATAAACTAAAAATAATTGCTCTTTTAATTTCATTTTAAGCCAAAAATTACCACAAAAAAAAAAAACAGTTTTTGAAAGTATAAATAAATTGTTGTTCTCTAAATTGTGTCAATTATTTTTTTATTCTAAGAATTTAAATTAAAGATCTTGTCTGCTTGTTTACTCCTAAGGACGAAACTCATTTATTCAAACAAAAAAGTATGATATTTTAGCACAGATACGACAACTTCAAATATTTACCTCATCTATGAAGTAATTACAACAAAGTTTGGTGGATTATGTTATCATATGAAAAATTTTAAACATGTTCTTCTTCGGCGGTTTTGGGGAAATTGTTCAAATAACAAATATGTTATTCTTAATGAAAATTACTTAATAATGAACATCATTCAAGGTAATTAGTGTAGAATGAACAAAGCAAAGAAAGGAAAGAATTACGATGATGTTTCACAGAAGCATTTGCAGTGAATTGAAAACCAGGCTACAACATATACTAAATGTGTAGATTACTAAGCTTTGTTTCTGTTTAATATTTGATCTCGTTGTTTACTAAGCATAATCAATTACTTATTAAGAAACATATGTCATTTGAAATACCGAGTTAAAACATTGTAATTATAAATTTTATGTGAATTCATAGATTATATGAGTGCGATGCTCTTGCCCTTACAAGATTCACTACTCTAGGTAATCCATATCCTAAAGAGTTACACCTAAACTCCATTGAGGGCCTATCAGACTTTATAAACAAAGTAGGTGACACAAGACAATGGAACTAGGAAAAAATTGGGCTTGGAGCATGGTACAAAATGCAACAATGCAGAGGTGCCACATATCTGACAAGCTCAAGAGAAGAAGAAGAAGAATTCATAGATGTAAAATAGCCATAACAAATTTTAGATAAAATGTGTTAAAATTTGATATACCAGACAAAAGAAATCAGTTTTATGGCCTTTTTCATAATTCATCTCGTCTTAGCTTCAGGAGGGCGTTTCGTTAACAATGAGATTGTCACAAAGGAGAAAACCTGGAAAAAAAGTTGTGCGACAGCGAAAACTGAAACATCCATATTCACTTGTGTGTTTGAAAACTAACTTAAAGTTCCAACCATCGTTGTAGTGCAAAGACTTACCATGAGTGCAGGAACTTTGCAATTCAATAGATTGTAGGTTCAAATTCTTTCTGGGGTTTTCACTTTAAACATTAAGTTTCATCATGTAAGAAAATGACAATTTAGTTGGAATCCAACTAATATGAATGGACAGCCTGCAGGTGTATGGAAATGTCTGATGCAGTCTCACGAAGTCTCCCCCCCTACTCCTGAGTAGGGGGGGGAGATTTCGTTCTGGAAGCAGAAGACCTCCGAATACCTGACCTGCCGATTCTACTTGAGGACACTGCGACCATGGTGTATTAAATGTGCCTGCCTTCTTCGGTAAGCCAAGATTCGAACCCACTACCTTCCGATATCCAGTATAAAACATATTTTAATAAGGTATTTTTACTTATGAGTTGATTGATGGTCACTTTTTGCACACAATGTTCATGGGAGCTGTTCAATCCGGCCCGATGAACCGTTCAACCAAAAGCCAGAACTATTTAGCTGCTAGAACGTACTCATGCATTTAGAACTTAGCTTTAGTTCTACTTGCATTTAGAATTGAATTGATTAATAAAACTCGTATCCATATAAATTAACTGAATTTTGAAGAAAAATATTGTATTCACTCAGAATTTGTTGCAAAATAAAAAAAGACACTATAATTGTATATGAAGCAGGACAAATTTATTAAAAAATAGGGAACAGTGTTCACATTGTTGAAAAAATAATATTTGATTTATCTTTCAAACTGTTCGGTACTTAGTTGAATCAATGAGATATTGACATGTGTCATAGTACTTATCAATGGATTTTTTCTTACAAGTTAAACTTTGTGATAATATTATTCAACGATTGTTACCTGAACAGAATCAAAACCGAAAGAATAATTCTAAGATATTAGCAATAAATTGAAAGCTACTAAATCCTATTAAACTTTTCCAATTTCTAAGACTTACAGAAAAATTACAGAGAGCAATTAAAATCAGTTTTATTAATTCAAACTTGAAAATGATTGGTCCATATGTTGAGGAGGCGAGGTATCCAGCTTTTCGCCGTTGACCTCTATCATAATATCTTGTGGAGCATATAAAGTTGACTTTGAGTCTACCTAGGTTGAATTGATAAATAACACAGTAAAGACTACCAAATGGGAAGTACTCCCGGGATACAATTGCATGGTGATGGAATGATAGGAAACAAATTATAAGAGATAGAAGCATTTAAAAGTTTACAGTGCATTTTAGATTCAATTGAATGATTCTTCAATGAGATTCAATCAAGTGGGTTTTCGATTCAATTGAATGATTTACTGCGTCCAAAGTAAAGGGTTTATGTTCGAGAGACTTTGAACAATAATGGTTTCCTGACAATTTTTTTTTAAACGACCACTTGGCATTTCAGTTTGAATAGTTCATGGGGTGAAGTAATGAAGGTTAGCTTTACGGTTGAAGTGAAAAAAAAAAATGAATGATCTCTTAAAATTTTCGTATTTATTTCCTACTTGCATAAGATGACAGAGCTTGAATTCTTAAAATACACGCGATGCAGACAAACTGAAAATTAGCCGAAGATCCATTTCTGTAATGAGTTTACATCTGAAATATTTCTTTGAATGAGTAGAGTTTTCATTATGCTAAATGCATTAACAATACTTATCTGTAACCGTATTGGACTACAACATATTAAATCTATGCATTGAGATTTGTGGATTCCAATACTTCAATATGTACTTTTAAGGTATTCAAGAAGTTCAAAATATTAGCTTGGGGAAAAAGAAATCCATTATTTTTACGTGAACTTTTTGTAACTTCTTTCAGATTCGCTTTGTAAAAAGGTTTAAAACAGTTTTCATGTAGATTTTTAGGTCTTGTGCGAAGCTACGACTGCTGACATGCTGTCAAGTTTGATCATTTTTAATATTTTATAGACATTCTCGAAGATCCATGCGAGGTGCATCTTTAGCATCCAAATACCCAAACGGAATCGACGAAACCAAAATTGTACGTAACTGGTTGTTACAGTCACATATAGGACGATAAACACCTTTCACAATTTTAGCCACCTGGTTAGCATTTTCGCCATTATAAAATTAAAATGTATCGAATTCTCTGTTTGTTGTCTTCCATTTGTAAAACCTTGTACTCGTAACTGAATGAATCAAACAAAAAACCGCAAGAGAATATTTTAGTGTCTAATGTCACCTTTCCAATGAGCCTAAATCTGAAATTGTTTGATAGATACCTCACGAGATAGCGATCACTACAGACGTCTACCGAAAAAATAATGGATAACTTTTTCCCCAACCTAATATTACTAAAAAACGGAGCCAAAAGATTTTGCTAAGCCAAGAAACGTTTTCATAACTGAAGACGTAAGAACGGGGGCTGAAAAAATTGACTGGAAAAAGATTAAATGTAAGCATTATTTTTATTTATTTATTAATTATTTTTTTAAAAATTCAAGCATTCAGATTTTTCTGCTATTTGGTATACATTAATTTGGACATTTAAACATCTGAAAATTCTAAAATAAATTGGAATAAAATTTTTATTACACTACTGGTCTTAATTACACTAGTGCCTTTAAGAAACTTATGTAGTTAAGAGCGTCTTTTGCTTTTATCTCTCAAATAATAAAATATTAATAAAACATGAAAAAGAAAAGATGAAATGAAAAGGGAAATAATTTTCTCTTTTCCTCATTTCACTTTCACGCAGTAGAAATGTCCACTAAACAACAGAATTTTTCTTGTAGACGGCCCCCTTTCTCGAGCGATGATTCCAAAATGCAAAAGAGTAAAACTTTCACTTGCCACGGTTGTGACCTCAAGAACACAGAGGAAATCAGAGCGTATTATAAAACGACTGATTTTCACGATTATAGTCTGCTTAACATTAAATTGGGCATTTCTACTGTCGACCTCATCGCTGGAGTTTACTAATCGATTTGTCGTTTTCTTTTCAATCGTCATCCTTTCTCGTTTCTTTTTCAAAACAGTGAATGGCATCATTTTACGGATGTTAAGAATGCAAAGAAGCAAAAAAATAAGATGAAATCAGACGAGGGATGATCTCGCTCGGTGATTTAGGCGGTTACGAGAGAAATTAACTTTCCTAATTAAGCGTTTATCCAGAGAAGTTCCAAGAACAAAGTTTTCCAAGGCCAAGTGTCGGGATTTCCTTTATAACATCCCCTTATGAAGTTTATTGCAGAAAATTTTGTTATAAATTATCACAAACAAGTCATACACTTACTACAGAGTTTGAGTGATTGTTTAGAATGCCCTTCATTCTGACAATAATAAACAACAACAAGAATTTCACAATATGCGAGGACTTTTTATGCTAAGTATAAAAAGGATTTTTGTTGATGTGGTGCTTTGAAAATTACTGGATTTTCTAAAAGCGCATAGGATTTTAATTTTATCAGCATTTTTCATTTCAACATTTTACAAACGTAAAAAAATGACTAAGTTTTAACTGTCTTAAAATAATTTTGAAAGATTTCTTGTGGGGTAAGAATGTTAAAAATCTTAATGTTGTTGTTGTCGTCGTTTGCCAGCCAGGCTGGCAATATGGGGTGCGCTGCTCCACTTTTCCAACTGAACCCTATTTGGTGTGGAGTCCGACTTCCTCAGTACACACATGCCATAGGTACCCGTTTATAGGATAGGCAACCATTCACACACACACATAGAAAGGACAAAGACAAGAAAGAGAAAGTACATCCATGCCCGAGCCAGGATTCGAACCCAGGTCCTACCAATTTGTAGTCAATTACGCTAACCACTAGACAGGTTGGGCGGCAAAAAATCTTATTGGAAACCAAAATACATTCAAAATTAAAAAACTGTGCAACCATAGTGCTTAGAAAGAAATGAGGAACATTTTTTTTCCATTTTTTTTTTTGTTTTAATTAATGTATATTTTCTGTACAATCTTAATATTGCAAAAATATATATGAGCCGTTTATTTTGAAAGTGGTTTCACTCCGTTTTTCAATTTTTTCCGGTTACATGTACAACTTCATGTTATTTATCCAAAAAAAAAAAAAAAAAAAAAAAAAAAAAAAAAATTAAGGTAACACTCTTACGGCCGTATTCCCCAAACACGGGTTAATTTGAGTGTAGCCTAACTCGGATATAACTCAACTGTAGCATAACTCTCCGATTCTTATTCACGAAGCGGGGAAGTTCCCGTTTAAAACTACTTTGGAGTTAACCGAACTCGACATGTAAGACGGCTTCTGATTGGCCGGCAATCTTGCACATCAATGTCCACAAACATATCGCTTAAGTCCGCCATTCTTTGCTGACTCAGCGCTAACACTCCGAAATGGTAGAGTTATTCTAGGGATCCATAAAGGCGAGTTAATCGCTGTTTTTTTTCGTGGTGAATAACGTTTCATGACTTAACTCGCCCTTTACCCTGAAACCTCGCTTAACTTTGGTTGGTGAATACGGCCGTAAACTTAAAGAGTATGACTCATTCATATCTTATACGTATTTTTTTTTAATTCAATGAAATACAAACCCCTAAGTATCTCGATTTGAAGATAAATGGAATTAGGCCACTATTCAAAATAAACAACTCATATTAACGCTTTTCATACATCGGATTTATAAATTTATTATTTAAGAATATAATCTTTTTTCAGGAATTTATTGTGTGCATCACAATTACGACATCTTCGCAGCATTATATACAAATACGTCATTTTGACAATATTTTTTTTGTCCCCAAAAAATTCAAAAATTGACATTATCTGTGCCAAGGAATCTTTGAGAGAAATTATTGACTTAAAAATGTTTATTTAATAAATAGGAAAAATATTATTTCTCTGAGAAAATTTAAATCTTTAATTAAATATACACTGTCTATACTTTTTTATTTTCAAAGTTTTTCATTCAATATGATGATTGATTTTCTTGTAAAAATTAATATAAATGATGAAGAGGAAAAATGAATTATTACTCGCATAAACTCATTTTAACTGTATTCTTGTTATCAGTATACTAATAATAAAGAATCTTATTTAATTAATTATGATCGAAGAAGAGATGTAACGCTTTAGAGCAGAGTTCCCCAATTTTTTTTGTGTCGTAGACCCCTTGCCATGTTTTTCCATGTTGGGTAGACCCCTACTTACCTCATATTGATTTCCTGTAAATTTTTAACTGTAGTGAAGTTTAGTGTTAAAAACTTAAAGTAAAAACATGTTAATTTATACATTTTATAATTAAATTTAAATTAAAACTGCTTAAAATAAAATTTTGTATCTGTTATGTAATTCCACATTTGTATTTATAGAGTGACGAATTGAACAAGTCAGTGCAAGGTAGCGAAGCTCTGAGACTGCGACTCTCAGGTTTTTACAAGTTCAAAATGTACAAAGCGAATACCAACATCCTACAACTTACACAATTTTATGAACATATATAATAAATTTTTTACTTCATAGGTAATTTTATAAATAATGTATATGTTTTGATATTATAAGATAGTATGATGTAAGTAAATAGGTACTATCAGTGTATGTGTTAAGATCCACTATCGTGGACCCCCAAATTTTTTTTTCGCTGACGTAGACCCCTTGCAGGTTGTCATAGACCCATAGGGGTCGATATAGACCACTTTGGGAATCACTGCTTTAGAGAGAAAAAAAACTAAAACACAAGAAAAATAATTGAAAATCTTCATTAGAGCAGAAATTTTTTTAAGAATTTAAATTTAATTTGTGAAATTTGAAGCTGTTTTGTCTTACATCTTCCGAAAATTAATTTACATGAAAAACTCGGTTAAGAGCAAAAGAATACTTCAGCGATAAATTTCAAGTTTCAATTTGATTATGTAAAGTAAATAGAAATATTATTCGGTAGTTTTCTTAAATATGGCATACTTAACGAAACATTATTTTTTAAAACTTACGTGAATTGCTCGCACAGATAAAATTGAAATCTAAAATAATGGTCTGTTAAAAAAAATCAATAAAAGCTTTTACTTTCTTTTTTTCTGGACTTAGATATCATCAAATCATCAGTGTTTGATTGGAATTTGAAACATAAAAATAACAGCAAAATAATCATAGTACAGTAAAATGAAAAATATTTAAAAAAAAAAAAAAAAAAAAAAAAGTCTTTGCTGATTTAATTTAACCATAAAGTGGATGTTATGATTTATTATTACTTGCATAAACAATCCAATATTAATATTGAATGTGCTTTACTTGCTATATGAAATGAATTTATCTTTACTGAATGATTAATAAGTATTTATTTTTAATAGCGGTATCAAAAGAGACAAATCTCCTATAAAATAACCAATCTCGCTAAGATATTGGCCAACATTTTCTTTCCAACTGCTCAGTGTAGAAATGATCCCACTGACAAATTGACTTGTTTTAAATGGGTGGACAAAATTGAATATTCAACATTATTGGTGGAAACGATGATTTGTTTCACTCACAGACTAATTATAAGTAAAATAAAGTGACGTACACATACATGATCTCAACTGTAACGAAAGAAACAACCACTTTATGGCTTAAAAAAAAAGAACAGATATTAGAAAATTGTAAGTTTTTCAAAAATTAAACAGTTGCTTCTGCAATGTTTAATGCTGTAAGGCAGGCCGCAAACTCGGTAGACCATCCGATTGAGAAACAATCTTATGGTATACAAACCCCGTCTTATGGAGGTCTTAGTGTGACGTAGCTATGACGTTTTAATCTGACTTCATGGATATTTTAAACCAATGAGAATTTGTTTACATTCTCATAGTTTACATTCCGGTTCCATTTCCGATTGCAACATTAAAAAAAATATTATTACCTCTATAAAGATTTATAATTAACTCCTCCTCTTCAAATTTAAACTTGTAATAACTTGTACTCTCGATATCAACGTGGTATATTTTTCCTGCGGAAATTGAAATTAGCGATGTCTCGCGGAAAGTTGTCAGATATTTCAAACCAGCTCGTTATCCAGATTTGTCTCGCGCTCCGCCCATTTTTTGACGTAGTTAAGACATGTGTGATGTCATTTGGCCTCATGTGAATCTCGCGAGATCTTCGGCTTGTCTCTCGATACATGTCTCATGCGATCATCTACGAATTTGCAGCCTGCCTTAGAGAAGTGCAACACGAGTTTAGACATGCTATCCGGGAAACATACCAAAAACTATTGTACAACAGCGCAAAATCAGTTTTAAGTATCCCATCATTTTGATCCTTAAGATTTTGTTCTGGTCAACTGTTGAAATGTTTCTGTATCTGGGAAATAAGTGCAGACATTTTTAATGCAAACGCAAGTGTGTCCAATTATTTTATGGAAACATGTCCCTACATTAAGAAGAAATCAGAAGAATATGAAAACCGAGGGTGAAAGGAAAAATGACTCTTCTAGAAGTTTAATTTTAAAAATTGACAAAATAGGCTTTTATATACATTTTTTTTGTACTTATGTAATATTTAGCATCGATTGCTGATGGTAGATAAAATGGTTTTTAGGCGAAGCTCTATACCACAGAGTAACAATATGGATATAGAAGTACCGTATTTTTCGTCGTATAAGACGCACCGGCATATAAGACGCACCCAATTTTAAAGGAGGCAAATCTAGAAAAAAAAGATTATGAACCCAATTCTGTAGTAAAATATTTCATATCAACTGTATAACGTGCACGATGACTCCCCGTGGAATTGTTTCTTTTGAGAATGTTTTCCTTTTAAAGATCAACATTTGCGGCAGTTTGGTACCATCTGCACAGCAGGACAGCACAACCGAGTAGTGGGTTTTCTCATGCCCTGAGGTTTTTACGGTTATGCTTTTGGCTCCTTTGTTATCTACGGTTCTGTTAGATGGCACATCAAACGTTAGCGGGACTTCATCCATGTTCCCAATCTGGCTCATTTCAAAGTTATTCTTCTTCCTCGCATCCATAACAAACTTATGAAAAGACAGAATCTTTGAATCGTATTCCTTACCATGGTGGGTTTTGTATTTGCCGAATAAGACGCAGGCACTTCCCCCCCCCCCCGATTTTGGGGAGAAAAAGTGCGTCTTATACGGCTAAAAATACGGTAATTGTTTACATGTTATGCATGAAGCTGATTTCCATTTTAACGCTAAGTTTGAGCACACCCCATAAAAGATGCTTTTTGATTGAATTTAGCATACTTTTTTAAGATTTTTAAAGAAATAGGTTTTCATTATTAAATCAAATTCTAAAATGAAGGAAAAATATCTACGAAAATTCCAGCTGTTGGAAATATGCATCGCAAGGAATATTTAAAACAGTGAGAATGTGACAGGGTAAAAAAAAAAAAAAAAAAAGAAGAAGAAGAAGAAAAAAGAAAAAAATTCATATTTTAGTTGTTTCACAAACACAAAGAATTTGAACCTTCTTTTCAATGACGCAATTATTTTCATTGAAAACTTTAAAAAATTTATACCAAATAATAAAAAAAAATGTTTCGAACTGTTTTAAAGTCCTATTTCAGAACAAATTCGGTTCGCTTGAACGATTCAACAATTTATTTCAACTCAAAACATAGTTTATTTGAAATTTTATTTTTAAATAAAATTAATCCTCTGAAAAATTGAAGTTTATTTTTACCATTATGCATTCAAGCAGTATGCACATATGTGCATAATGCTTGATTGCGGCACCTGATGCCACAATGACGAGAGTATAAGAGAGGACAAAGAAGGAAACAACCGAGGCGCTCAGTACCGCATGACATAGAGGACGCCTGGGGCAGTAGAGGAGGAGGAATCGTCCAAAAGTCTCATTTTTAGGTTGTGTCAACGATTCCAAAGGGCTCCTCTCCCGAGTAGGTAGAATCCGCAGAAAAAAGGAACAGGCGATATCAGTTATCGTCTCGAAGCACACTTTGTGCAGGGTCCGTACCTGTGTTCTGCTCACTCTCTATCGGTTAGCATTCAATGTGCACCTTTGTATGTTTACCGAACATTTAAGGTGGAATCTTCCTTACCATTACAAAAGCCCAATGTCAGGTTCGTTGACTAAAGGCCAGATCACTAACTGTTCGGCTCAGCAAAAATTTACAAATTAGATTAAAAATAGATCTTAAATATAAATTTTTGTTCACCTGATTTTAATGGCGGTTAGCCTATATTTTAGGGTGCCCCCTTGATTTTCACCAAATTGTGGTCACGGTGGAGCTGGACAAAACCCAATCGTATTCTGATTGCAACAGAACAATTGATTGTTCTGTGCCAACAAAAATAATCTAGTTTGCCAAGGGGGCACCCTTAAATGTAGTTTTACCTTTTTGGCTATTATACTAAATTTAATAATTTTGATTATTTATTTGTGATCATCTTCAAATAAATTGACAATTTTTTTTCAGCAAAACTTTTGAAACTTTTAGCATTTCTATAAAATAAACTTAACTTTTTATTATTTAAATTTTTGTCGGAAATTTCCCAATAAATAAATATAGAAAAATTAATTTCTTAGAAAATTTCCTGTCAGTGTTACAGCGGAAATGCTTAGGAAATTAATAAACTGTTATGAACGAAAATATTATACAAAATCTTGTACATTATAGTATTCATGTTTACGTTTTTTGTTTATATCCCCAGGTATAATTACAAAACTGAAGGCAATTAATGAGAAACTATAAGTCATTAAAATACGTCTAACGATTTATATTTAACATGCAAACGTATTGATTCATAACAGAAGATTTTATTTTGATGAAAATTCTTTATTGTAATTAATTTATAGCTTCATTTCATGACCAATAACTACTTAATTACGTTTATCAAGTGCTGCAAAGCCGCCCAACCTGTCTAGAGGTTAGCGTACCTGACTCCAGATGGGTGGGACCTGGGTTCGAATCCTGGCTCGGCCATGGATGTACTTTCTCTCTCTCATTTCTTGTCTTTGTCCTTTCTTTGTGTGTGAATGGTTGCCTACCCTATAAACGGGTACCTATGGCATGTGTGTACTGAGGAAGTGGGACTCCACACCAAATTACGGTTCAGTTGATAAATGGGAGCAGCGCACGGTATACTGCCAACCTAACTGGCTCGAGACAACAACAAGTGCTGTAAAACTTTATAAGAATCGTTTTATTGGTTTTTAAAGCTTTTTTCACTAAAAACGCAGTATGTGTTAAGATTCATTTGCCCAGTGTTACACTGATTATATATTAAAGACGAGTTTTTGAAATCACTCGGGAAATTTTCGATATCAAGGTGACAGATAAATAAAAGAATTTTTTAAAAAAATTTCTAAATTTATAATAGTTGTTTATTATGAACCCTCAACTGTGTATATTTTGGAGAAATGGATTAAAATTACTTGAAGAATATTTTTGAGAAAGTGAAAAATGCACAGATATTGTGGATGCACCAGTATTCCTTAAAGCCTCGGTTGGGAAAAAGGATTTTCTGATGACTTGATTATCAATTCCAATGAACTTTCAATAAAAACTTACGCAATGTTACGTTTTTAGTAAAAGATTAGGATCTTTATAAAAATAGAAATATTTTTTTCATTTTAATATATTTGTTAATTATAAGCCTAAAAGCTATTAGAAAATAAGGTATATTTCTCTATATTTTTAAAATCTAGACTGATGGAATGCATTTACTGTATTTTTTCAAATTTATCTCGCAATGCAATATATTTTTGAGAATAGCTTCAGTTGCTTTTATTTTAAGTTTATTCTCATACTTTAAGTGTCTTACTTCAAAGTTCCACTTAAATAAGCACTCAATTTTTTTTTATATTTGGAAGAAAAAGCTGAAAATCTTCTTATCATTTGTAAACTATTAAAACTTTCTAAACTCATTTATCTGTGCTTGCTTAGCTGGTGGTCCTATCGCTATGAATATTTAAAGCAGTGATTCCCAAAGTGGTCTATATCGACCCCTAGGGGTCTATGACAACCTGCAAGGAGTCTACGTGAGAGAAAAGAAATTTGGGGGTCCATGAAATGAAAATGGGGGTCCACGATAGTGGATCTCAACACATACACTGATAGTACCTATTTACTTACATCATACTATCTTATAATATCAAAACATATACATTATTTATAAAATAGCGTTGTTACCAATCTCCTAACGAAAAAAAGAAACAGACTGGACATCATTAGCCGAGGAGATTTAAGATTAACCCTTACAAAATTGACGCCAAATGTTGATAATTTATTATTAAAGCATCAGGTTCATCCTTCTCACTAAAAATATTGACTTATTGCTTATGTTATTTTATTTATAGTTTATTTGATGTTTATTTAATGTTACGTATATTTTACATAACAGATACAAAATTTTATTTTAAATAGTTTTAAATTAAAATTCAATTAATAAATGTATAAATTAACATGTGTTTTTACTTTAAGTTTTTAACACTAAACTTCACTACAGTTAGAAATTTACAGGAAATCAATATCAGGTAAGTACCCAACACGGAAAAACATGGCAAGGGGTCTACGACACAAAAAAGTATGGGGAACTCTGATTTAAAGCTTTGCACTTTATTTCCCAAAGCAGTTAAAAGCAGAATTGCAACAGGTTTATGAATGTCTTTCGTTGGGAAGGTTGAAACACAGCAATCAAAACAGTCGCAACCTCAATGCATAAAAACGATTCTGGCAATAAACAACTCAAAAGAAAAATATTTTGATTCTTTGTCATCCCACTCGTCATCAAAGGTGCGAGGAGAAAATGATTGGCTTTCAAGTTCCATTTTCTTATAAAATATAGGCGTCACGATTAGCCCATTACCTGTTTTAACAATGTAAGCCTTCGGTTGCTCTTGTTATTACCTTCGCTCTGTGGAAGTTTAATGAAATGGAAATTGCAGATGCATGTTCCACTCTCAAATGAATTCTTCATTCGAAGATTAATTCTTTTCAACGGGATATGAAATGCATGTTCTTTAGATTTGTTCTGTGTTGATTCAGTGTGGAGATGTTTCTTACTTGTATCTCAAATATTTCAAACTTTATATCGAACATAACAGCCACAGTGTCTATTAAGGTTTGACGATAAATTTCCTTTTTTATTTTTTCGTTTTTGTTGAATATAGAGCAAAAAGAAGTTTTTGAAAGTACCCATGAAATATAAAAAATATCATTATTTCTCAACAATATTCTTATAATAAGGATATTGAAAAGTTACAAAAGAATAATTAGGTACTTTTCTGTTATCAGTCCAAAACATGATGATCATTATACTTTAAGAAGAAGAGTTAAACTGCTGAAATATTAGCACATGTCTATTAATTAATTCATAATTTTTTTTTTCTTAGCAAAGGAAACAATTTCACTATTTCGCAGTAAAAAAATACAAAAAAGTTTTCACATAATCCTCAATATCTGAGATGAATGTCTGTTCAAACGAACTTTCCCAGTAAATTCTCATCTGCAGATATCTTATAATGAATTTATTAAATTTTTATTTAGATTATCTATTCATATCTTTTAAATAACGTATTGCCGCCCAGCCTGTCTAGTGGTTAGCGTAACTGACTACGGATGGGGAGGACCTGGGTTCGAATCCCGGCTCGGGCATGGATGTACTTTCTCTTTCTCTCTCTGTGTTTCTTGTCCTTTCCTTGTATGAATGGGTTGTGAATGGTTGCCTACCCTATAAACGGGTTCCTATGGCATGTGTGTACTATTCCGAGGAATTCGGACTCCACACCCAATTGCGGTTCAGTTGAAAAAGTGGAGCAGCGCACCCATACTGCCAGTCTGGCTGGCATTCAACAAAAAAATAAATAAATAAATAAAATAACGTATTTCAATAATATCTTAAAGCACTCAGATAGGAAGGAAAATAATTAAATTTTACTAATTTTGAAATTTTTCATTCAGACTAAAATTTTGCTATGAATACATACAAAAATATTAATTTTTTTTAGTCCTCAGCACATTAGATACGTTCGGATGTCTAATGTGACCTTTTCTAGTGAATTCCCATCAGTAGATTATATTTTAGTATGAACTTATGTAATTTTTATTCATTAAATTCAGAGAAATGAAACATCATTCAACATTGCTTTGAGAAGAAGGTGAAAAGCTAATTTATTCGCTAATATCAGTTAAATATCTTTAAAATTTCATGCATAATATGATTTTCTCCTGAATAGTGAGAGAAGACTGCAACTTCTTTGTAGTTTTATGCGGAGGAACATCCCCCAGTTCTCAACATCTGAGATGTCTGTTCACGTGACCTTTTCTAATGAATTCCCATCAGCAGATCGTATTTTAGCATGAACTTTTGCACTTTCTATTTGTTAAATCCTCTGTTAAATGCAGAGAAGATGGTGGGGGAGGATGCTGCGCGAGATAACCTTCTTCTAACAATAAGTCGCGTGGGCGTTTGTTACTCGTTTCTAAGAAGAATCTCTTCATCGCCTGTCTGCATGCGATACTAACAGCACTACTGCAATTTCGCTTCACAAGAAATACACAGTTGCGTTGATCAGTTAAAGGGAAAAAAAAACCGGTATTTGCTAAAGAAATAAAAAACAATGAAGGAAAAACACGGGTTTATTTTTCAAGCCGAATGACAGTTAAGTAAAGGCAGCAGTAACTCATTTTAAGGGCTCAATATTATAACAATAATTGAAAGATCTCAACAGGTTGTCCAAGGTGTTCATTTTGCAAGATATTGTCTGTATATATTTCATTAAAATAAATTAAGTTCCCTAGTATTAACGCATATATTGCCAGTAATAACAAGGGATTCCAAAGTGGGTTTAAAAATCTGGTATTTTTTCAAATTGTGGTTATTTTAAAATCTGAATAAATAAAGCCTTTATTCTGAGTTATTGACAAACTTTTGCTCCACGGCGAATTGAA
>JAPDSC010134548.1:19962-37909 GCA_026290005.1 Latrodectus geometricus
CAATTGCTTGAGTCTTCAATCTTGGGAGTCTAAGAATTTCAGATGCAATTTTCTCAGATGAGTTGAAAATCATGCTTTTTGCATGTTTCTGTCCAGGAAAGTCACGCCAACATTTGTTCATCTCCTGTTTTTCCCATTTTTGAATGGCCTTCCTTGTAGTCTTCATGTTGATCCCGCAAAAGGGTTCTATTTTTATTGGATTGAAAGAGGATCCTTGTTTTGCAAGTTCATCAACTTTTTCATTATCTTCTATTCCTATATGCCCTGGCACCCAAATAAGAATAATTTTATTCCCATTTGCCAGTTCCTTAAGGAGATTGTTACATTCCATTACAATTTTTATATATATTTTAATAAATAAGCGTACTGAAATAATATGAAAAAAGTATATGCATAGTACTCTCTTTCTTAACCCGATCCATATCATAAGGAAATTGATAGCAGAGTTTCCTTTTTTTTCATTTATTTAAACAAATTGTTGGAAGCTTAATTTAAAACGAAAAATTCTTAGCATGTTTCACTGAGGTATATAAAATTTAAATCCATTGAAGGATTGTCGATGAAAGGGAAACAGAGCGTTCACACTCTGAAATCGGTTTTTTCAAGAATGATAAATTGATTATTGTGAAAGAAAATCGGCAGAAGGAAAACCAAGTAAATATGCAACTGTCATATTTATTCTCATATAAAATCCGTGAACTGCAAATAATTTCAGAAGAATAAAGTGAATTATTTTTTCTTCCTCGGGGATGTCAATCATAAATTAAAATATTTCACGTTAAAGCAAAATGCCTTCGAAACTTATCTTTACAAAAAGATATTGTTAAGAGCCTTAAAAGTAAGTTTTTTTTATAAATTTTAGTATGATTATTATTAGTATTTTAGTATTATTATTATTAGTATCATTCAATAATAATAATAAAATATGAATTATAGATTATTGAAGTAAAATACTATTGACCAAGAAAATAGGCGCCATATAAATACCAATATTTTCATATTTAACGAGAATTATAAAAATCAGATAATACAGTTAAGAAATTGTGTTCATAGATTTTCAAACAACATTTCAATATCTGAACAATAACTGCAAAATAGTTTTTAAATGTAAAAAAGTGTAATCTTGTTTCCCATCCCATTGTTGTTAATGTATTGCAACAATAATGTCATAATAAATAATTTCCATCGCCTACTTATATAAATTTCATAACTGAGTTCAAATTAAAGAAATTTTTACTTAATATACTTTACAAAATTTTTTGAATGAATTACTAAATAAAAAAATATATATATATTGCGAGAATTTATTATTTATTTTTAATTTCAAGTGAAACTTTATAAAAAAAATGTCTTCTAAATTTATGCTTTATATTTATTAATATTAGAGTTATAAAAAAACGATAATATATATATAATATAATTTCAGACATAATTTATATTGTTGTTATAAAAATCGGGAAGCAAGTGAATCAAAGTTGGAATAACAATAGTAATCATTGTTACAATAATATGAAGGCGCTCATGTAAAAAGTAATTTTATTTGGAATAAAACAGTCAGAAAAGATATAAAGTTGCGCATTAATGAATTGAATATGGTTTTTATGCCCGAAACGGGTTGTCGTTAAGGGTGGTCTAAATGAATGCCGGGCTTGTTACATGTTTTTCACGACCCACGAAGAAAAGTGAGCGATTTTTAAGAGCCCTGATTCTTCGAAATTGCAAAAATTTTTTTGTTAATTATTCTCCTTGTGTGTTCAGATTTTTATGCATCAGAAGAATGCATATAAAAAAATTTACAAAATGGTGTATTGTTCTAGTTGAAGTTCGTTCCTTACAAATAAATAATTTAAATTTATAGAACTTATATCAAAAACGTTGAAATGATTATTAACTAAAGGAACAATTTTGATATATCCCCCAAAAATTAAGCGCCAAATCTGGCACTCCCTACGGACTTTTTAGGGTTGCTGTTTCTTACCTATTTAGACTTTTTCAGCTTTTAGGTTTTTGCTGTTGCCAAATTTGGTATTTTCTTGTATTTTTTACCATTTTCTGAGTTTTTTTTAAAAAGTTTTTTATGTATTAATTATTTGTATTTAGCGAGAATCCATCTTGGCGAGTAAAAAAGGCGCCAAAACAGGTATTATGGTTGGTGAGGGAAGAAAAAGTCGCCAAATTTCCGATTTGGGGGGTATATCAAAGTAGTTCCTAACTAAATGACAAATATTTGAATCCGTTATAATATGTTAATTACTTTAATTATATTAAATGATATTTAATCATATATAATTTAATTTTAAATTGTATAATTAATATTATTGTTAATTAATAACCATACATTTTATAATAATAATAATAATAATAACAAATTATATTATTTATATATCATTCCGTTCACACACACACACATCATTTTGTTTCAAATCTTTTCCAAAATTATTTAACTCCAAATACTATCATTTATTGTCTGAACACATGACATTAAGTTCAAATTATTTTTATGGTATGTTTTACGATTACAAAATTAAAATTTTTTGTTTTAATATAATTCCTCGTCTTTTGATGGAATAGGTCCAAATTATAACTTTCGGCAGAAATGTAAACTTAAGTACAAAACTTGATTATTTTCTATCCTTTCCTCATTGCATCATAATGTAGGATTATTTCTCTTCCATTGAAAATAAGGGTGAAAATGCGCTTTAGGTTTCCTACTCTGCCAACTTGGCAAAAGTATGCTGTGGGTCCCGTACTTGGCGGGTTTTCAAAAACGCTGTTGCCATGGCGATAATAGAATACGATTTTTAACGATTTTAAACTAATTAGCAACCAATGAAAATGACCGATTTTTCATACTGAAACTAATTAACGACCAATGAAAATGCTAAAAGGAAAAAACCAATTAATGAGCATGCGCGGAAAAGCGCAAATTATTTCCTCCGGAGGTTGCCATAAAGAGCTCATTAGGTATAAAAACGTCCGGTTTACCACGCTTGGTGCATTTATCGCCACGTTGGCATAGTAGGTGACCTATAGTGCAGATTAACGAAAATAAGTTCAACCTTTCATGACACGATTTCTTAAATGAGAAAGATATTAAGTAAAAAAAAGCATAATTTGAAAAATAATTTCCTAAAATACTTAATTTCTCCAAAATAAATTTTCAACAACAATTCCTTTTAAATTTTGATTTTAACAGAAATAATCTAAATTCATGGTTCTCACTAATATAAAAAAAAACCTTTATAAACCTAGATAAAGTTATGATAAATTTAGAAATCTGTTTCACAAAAGTGCTTTGGAGGAAAATTGCCTCCTCTAAATTCTTTAAAATTTTAATGAAATTACACTCAGAATGTGGATAAATTCATAATTTTTTGAAAAAAAAATGATGCCGCCACATAATAATTTGTTAGGGACATTCAGAAATTGTCGCATTAAAGTTTCTTTTAATCAGAAACACGGCAAAAAAAGAAAAACCTTTTCAGATTATAACTTAAGTTAGTTCAAACTCAAAAAATATCGAACATTCGGCTGTAATGGTCATGTTACAAAAAATTTAAAAACCTTTAAAAGTTTTAATAAAATTGTTTTTATTGTTTATAAATAAATAAAAATGCTTCCAAAAATATTATTAGAAAATATATAAATATTTTGATAATATAATGAACTAGGGCTGAAATTGGAGTAGGGGCAGATATTGCTGCTGGAAGTCAGGCAGAGAACGGGAACTGCGCTCTTTTTGATATTGCAGCTAGTATTAAAAAGATTAGAGAAAGTTTTGATAAATGTTGATTTAGAGAAAAATTTCAATTAAGGTTAATAAAAAGTATAGCAATAGAGATTAAAATTAGAATATCTCCGATTCGATTAGAAATAATAGTAATAGATCCTGATGAGTGATTTTGGTAATAGATTACTAGAATATAAGATGATAATCCTAATCCGTCCCACCCTAATAAAATAAAGATAATATTATCTCTTATAATAAGAATTAATATAGATAAGACGAATATTAAAAGTAATGATGAAAATAAATTATGTTCTAATTTTGGGATATACGAAATTCTAAATTTTAAAATTATGGAAGAAACAAAGATTACTGAGGATAATAATAGGATAGATATTCAATCTATAATAATTCTAACTTTAATTGAAGAGATTATTAAATTGATAACTGGAAATTCTAACGAGATGAAAGTACAATTAAATAAAAGAAGTAAAGATATCCATAGGAAGAAAATTCTTATTGAAAATATAAAGTTGGCTTTTGTGTTAACATTAAGAATTATTAATTCCACAAATTAATGTTTTATTTAAACTAAATATAAATATCATAATTTCTGATTTGTAAATTAAAAGAAGTAAGGGGATAACGTGAATGAATAGTCTTATGAAATGTTTTTGTAATGTTAACGGATTAGGTAATATTTCTGAAATATTATGGGCAATATTAACGAATATGAAAATTAAGAATGAGGCAGATGTTAATCTAATTAGGATAATTATTAATGTAAAAAAAATTTCATTGAATAATGGAAGATATTATAAGAATTTCTCTGAAAAATTGATTGATGGGGGGGGGCAGAGATGTTAATAGCTATAAGAATAAATCATCAAAATATAAGATTAGGGAATAAATTAATTATTCCTTTGAAAGAAATAATATTACGAGTGTGAAATTTAGAATAAATGATATTTACTTTAAAAAATGAGATATATAGATAAAACTTTAAAATATATAGATATTTTGATAATATAATTAATGTATACAAAAAATACTTGTTATAAGTAAATGATTTTAAGATAAATAATGTTAAAACCAATTAAACTAGGGCATTAGATCTTGAGAAAAAAATAAGAATGAGTTCTAAGTACTATTAAATCAAAAATAATCAATTAAAGTGATCAGCAAGCCATGACACCGCGGCATTTCTAAAAATCTGAAGTGAATGCTTAATCGTGTTGATTGGGAATCCAAGGTGAATAATTCTTCAAGAAGAAATCTATTTCTCTTCCTACAGATTTTCTCTGAATCCATTCATTTCGAGCGCGCATCATCTGGGCTTCATCTCGAGGTCAACCCCCACTCTGGCTGCGTCTTCGCTCTTTTTTTCATGCAAACATGGAATGGTTTTCATTAAGAGAGATTATGTGCGATTACCTTGGCTCACAATGCGGTTTAATTCTGTGTCCAAATGCAGTCATGGCCACTGAGATATACTCTTGATATCATCCTGAGTTCTTAACGATCCAGCATGATTCAATTTACATTGTAAGCTAACAATTTCTTGGAAATACATCACAAAAAGAATACTTATAACTCATTGAAATTATGTTTATCTATATAATTTAAGATGCAATTATCTTAACTGATTAAAATAACTGGATTTTTAAAATGTAACAATATTCTTTTAAATATGTTATCACCAGTTTTATAATTTGTTATTATTCTATTCCAATGCAGGGAAATAAAGCCACAAAAAATTAAATTCCAACCAAACAAACTGATTTTATTATGCATGAAATAAAAATAAATGCTGACCAATTTAACAAGTAAATTTATTGAAATTCTTAACCGATTTCTGAATTCAAGGTCATAAAGATTGAAGTGTGAAGAAACTAGTTTATAATTAATAAAAACTGTATTAATACTTTTTGTTATTAAAATTATGCGTAAGTATGCTTGAATTATAGTTTTATTTAATATTTTTAAATAATTACCGTATTTTCCTGTGTATAATCCGCAGCGGCGTATAATCTGCGGCAATTTTTTTTTCGGCGAATAGTCTAAAATATGTACTGCTGATAATATAGGTGTCAAATAAAATAAAAAAATGAACAGTAGGATTAAAAATTTAATAAATTGTATAGAAAAAAAACATTTATTATGAAAAATATCAGTCTAGATCCAGTTTATCGCAGAGTGCGAAAAACTTGAGATGAAAGCACGAGATCGATCAAAAGCGATCATTTTGAGAAGAGAGTCTTGCAAAACTTATCGATATTTAGCTTCTAATAACTTTTAAAAATATGTTAGACATATTTAAATTAATATGTTTTTGCTTCGTTAATATTTAAATGAATAAAATGTATTATTTACAAATTGCTTATTTATACAATTTTTTTATACCGCGCGTGCTTTGTTTTTCACTTCACATTAACACATTTGACACCATTGTTTTTACACAACAGATTTTAATTCAAAATCTGCTGTGTAACTTAAAAATTTTCGCTTCGATATGACGATATTAGAATTTGAATATTTTCAAAACGAAACAGCTCACGTCAAGGCAAATTGCAAAATGACGTTAGCGAATTTACAACCGTAAAATCTTTAGGAGGAACCGAATTCGTTTTTGAACGTAATTGCACAAAGCCTATTATAGTTTAAATAACTCAGGTGTGTCCTGCTACCACCTGTTATTTATTTTATGAAACATAAAGAGTATTTCTTTCAAAACTTTCTTGTAAGTTTTTCTGATGGAGAACGTTTCTTATCAGATAATCCGTGGCCGCGTATAATACGCACAACGAAATTCGGAACTTTTTCAACACATAATCCGCGGATTATATACAGGAAAATACGGTAAGTAAAAAAGGATGTTGTGCCTATGTTTCTAAAATTCTTTTTCTTAGACTTAAGAGGCAATCAATATAAATCCAAAAACAACAAAATGTATTATGCTCATTTCACTTCGTAATATTTCTACGAGAAATTGCAAAAAAAAATGTATAATAATATTTACACGAATATGTCATATGAGATTCACGTTTATTAGTAAATTACACATTTTATGAGGAAAAATATTTTCCATATTTTTAGATATTTATACAAGTTTTGTTTGATTAAAATAAAATATCAAGTACACAATTCATGTCATTAGCACATTCCTCTTGAAAAACACGTTGCTGCTCACAGCTGCTGTGTTTCATCCCTGTTCAAAAAATGCTCGAGGTGAGTTTTAAGCAAGCCCACTTCCTAAAAAACACAAGTGTCACTTATATCAAATCATTCTCCACAAGCCAGCAAGAAAACACATTCCTATATTTATTAAACTTTCTCAAATCAAACACACATAAATATATATACACATATTTACAAAGATAATGCATATTTATTACACTCTATATATAATTATTCACATGTTGTTCCAGCAGAAAATGAGAAAGCAAAATCCAGTTTTATGAGTTATTTCAAGTAAGTACGTAAAATTATATTTTCATTTTAAAATTATGTACACTATTTACAAATAATAAATAATTTGAAGGATTAGCCATGCACCACCACTTAAATCAAATCATTCTCCACAAGCCAGCAAAAAAACACATTCATATTTTTAATAAACTTTTTCAAATCACATATGTTTACAGTGATTATGCATATTTATTACACATTATGTCATTACTTATTTACATGTTGTATTAGCAAAAACTGAGAAAGTAAAATCCAGTTTTATGGATTATTTAAAATAAGAGTATGCAAAATTATAATTATAAAATTATGTTCACTATTTACAAATGATAAACAATTTGAAGGATTAGCCATGAATTACTTATATCAAATCATTCTCCACAAGCCAGCAAGAAAATAATCATTTTTATTTATAGTGATTACTAATTATATTTTAAAAAAGATTAAACAACTCTAAGAATTTTTCATGGACCACATTCTATTTCAAAATTTTCTCAAGTCAACGAAAACAGAAAAAGGCACCTTTATGTCTTTTTTATATTATGGAATTTTTCATATTCAATAGATTCATCAAGTGTATTATCATCAGTTTAATATTTTTGCAAATATCAGATTTTACACATTCTAAACACATTTTTTACTTTCAAACATTTAGACTACAAATCAAAGCAAAATTATTAAAAAATTTAAAGTTTAATTTTAAACAAAAAAATAATTTTTATAAGTGATAGGATTAAAACGAATTCCTTCAGGCAACGCTATTTAAAAATGAAATAGCCTATAAGCATGGTTTTAATTATTACTGTCAATGAACTATTTTTTTAAGTAATGTGAACTCAAATGTCATGTTTCACTTAAAAATTATATTTTCTATTCCTTGTTCTTTTCTGCTGTTTATATATATATAAGCTTTATTAGTAGTAAAATAATGAATCTTCTAAAATGATGGGTTGTGTGAAATGAATAGCTATCAGATTTCATTCAGCTTTTGAAGAAAGCATTCATTCCTTCTGAGAAGAGTTTTAAAATCGAATTCACGATTTGTTGAGTAGACAATGCTATTTTGAAACAATGCCAGATAAAAACTTTCATAGATCGCATCATTAGAACATGAATATGCAGGAAGTTATAGATCTTTGCGTTTTCTTTTTATATCGATATGATCAGTAACCGTGCAACAGGTGTTACGAGAATCGTTTTAATAGGAAGTCCTTAAAAGTAAAATTTATTAGAATATCATCTGTTAGTTCCACGAAAAAGCATATCGCCAAATATTACAATTTATATAGGAATCATCTTTTATTTTTATCCCAAATAAATATTACATTTATGATTAAAAATAGGAATATAAATTAAGAATATAACTTTTTTTCCATTTTTCTGTGAAGAAATAAATCTAATTTTTGAGTTTCGAATCAAAATAGAAAATCTCTCGCCAAAGAAAGAATGTTTGGCTAGCTTGTGGGTGAGTGTGTGTGGTTAATTTATTTGTTTCAATATTTTCATAATGTTATCAAATTCTTCCAACGTGACTACAGCATCATTATTATTCTATTTATAATTGGTTATAAATCTTACTTTTTTCCTTTCGTGCAATAATCTTATCAAACAAATTTGCTAAGGCAGGGAAAAGTTGTTTATAATCAATTTGTTTTAGAGGGGATTGACCCACTTTTATCCTTAATGGAGGGACACGTTTAGTCGAGAAGCAAAACAGTTACGAAACTTATTTTATTGACATAATTTAATAAATGAAATATTAACTCTTGATGTAATGATTTTTATACTGCTTCTCTTCTTCTTCTCTTGAGCTTGTCAGATATGTGGCACCTCTGCATTGTTGCCTTTTGTACCATGCTCCAAGCCCAATTTTTTCCTAGTTCCATTGTCTTGGGTCTCCTACTTTGTTTATAAAGTCTGATAGGCCCTCAATGGAGTTTAGGTGTAACTCTTTAGGATATGGATTACCTAGAGTAGTTACCTAGACACTGCTTCCTTGATTTTTCTCTCTATACAAAAGTTTCGAATTTTTAATTCTAGTTAAAAGTTTCTGCAATAAGTTTCAAATTGTAAATTGCATTCAAGCAGAATTTTTCAGTTTGTAGGAAAATGTATGAAAAAAAAATTTATTTCAATGATTTTACCCGAAACAACATTTATATTAAGAATTTCAAAAATTAATTACATTTATAAAAATTATATCAGGAAAACGTTCTTTGCTTACTCTGGAATAGAAACATATTCACAAATGTGTTTTAATATTTAATACTGTTTGATGCTTTTAGGAAAATATTGATCACATTTTATATTTTGAAATTTATATAAGTTAATAATAGAAATAGCAGTGAAAAATACTTAGATTCACGCAATATATTTATAGGGGAATCATAACTTTTTATTGGGATTCCTTCATTAACTGAATTCTACATATTTTAAAAGTATTTTCTAAATTTTGAAGTTTATCTAAAATATACCCAGTCAGAGAGCTTATTTTTCTCATTGTCCATCTCCTCAAAATTGGATTATCAAGATAAATAATAATAATAATTAAGTCAATTATTCATTTTAAATTGAAAACGAAACAAAAACATGCGAAACTATTTTCTGTAAAATAACAAAATACACAAATTTGTTCTCAATTCATCAAGAATTCATAAACACAGCTCTGCAAAAAAAAAAGTTCCATTAAGCTTTCTCTGTTTTAAAGTTGAGAAAAGTCATGGCCTTGTCTTATTTTTGTTTTAATTCCAACTCTATAATGCATCTTGAGAAACTGTGGTGAATCTTGGAAAAGCAAACAATCAGCAACAGTTTTTACAAACAACGCGTAGAATAGAAAAATAACGGATTAGTTATTAAAATCTAATTTTTTTTTACTAGGCATCTTTTGCTTTATAAATTAAATATTAATAAGAAAACTTCTTTTGAATGAGCTGTGTATAATACAATTTATTTCTTAAAAACAGAAATTACTTTTATGGATAAAAATAGACAAAATATCCATGTCAAATAAAAAAATAATAAATAAATAAATAAAATCATAACAATTATGTCTTATCTTGTTTAAAACAACATTTAATAAAAAGTGTATTGTTCCGTTTTTCCAAAGCCCTCAATTTTCTCTTTTTTCTCTTGTTGTTGTTGTTGTTGTCGTGTGCCAGCCAGGCTGGCAATATGGGGTGCGCTGCTCCACTTTTCCAACTGAACCCTATTTGGTGTGGAGTCCGACTTCCTCAGTACACACATGCCATAGGTACCCGTTTATAGGGTAGGAAACCATTCACACACAAAGACAAGAAAGAGAGAAAGTACATCCATGCCCGAGGCAGGATTCGAACCCAGGTCCCCTTTTTCTCTTAAAATAAGTAAAAGCGCTCACTTCAAAAAAAGTACCGTTACCCAATCAGCTGCTTGTTTTAATTCTGGTTTTATCATTCCATCATTTTCTTGGTCGATATCTTGAAAGTTCTTATTCACAATTATTTCATCATTCGATATTTTTTCCCTGCATGTCACATATGTAAGTATGCAAAAAAAAAATCAAAAGAAAAGCAACAAAGCCTGCACGTGTCACTTAGACGTTCAAGAATGAGTTAATTTCTTAGGTGTTATGTAGAAAAGAAATCAAGAAATCAAAAAAATTAAGAAGGCATCACGTCATAACAAATGGAAACTATTTCTCAGAAACGGTAGAAAAAAAGATATTTTTCAAAATTTTAATTCGTAAATAGGAGTTGAAATTTGTGTGAATAGTGTCTGGGTAGCTCTAAGTTAGTAAATAGGAGTTAAAATTGGTTTCAATAGTGTCTGGGTAGCTCTAAGTTCGTAAATAGGAGTTAAAATTTGTGTGAATAGTGTCTGGGTAGCTCTATAAAAAATAAAATATAATCTATAGAAAAAATAAAAACATCACTTGTATCTATTTATTTTTTAAAAAACAGAAATTTCTAAACATAAATTTACAATTCAGTTTTTTTTTTTTCCAAAAGCAAAAACATTATTTGTACTCTAAAAAGCCGGAAGTTTTAAGGCGATGAATTCCAATAATTCAGTGCTCTGCCCCGAAGGCAGCCAACTCAAGACATAATTTGAATGCCAATTGTGACAGTAATCGATTTTTGAAATTGCTCAAAAAGGAGATAGATCTAACAATCAATATAAAAATAACAAATTTAATTCATGAATGAAACACATTTTTAAACGTAACAGTTATTTTCTCGAACAGTCATTCTACGATATTTTTTTGAAATCAAAAATAATGCCGTACAGGAAAACTTAAATAACTATAACCGTTTCACTTGCGATTGTTGAATGTATGATTAAACTGTTTGCAGCGATAAAAATATGCTCGCCAAATGACAGATGGAAGACAATTGTCGGTGGGAGGTCAGGTTAGATAACCCTCTGCGAGAAACTAACAATGAGGAGGAAAAAGTCTTATTCTCAAATTGAAATTCTTATCTTTGAGCTGTTCTCGACAAATTATCTTCATACCGCCTGAAAAGAGGGCGTTTAGGAGGATATCCCCTTAAAACATATCAGGGAGGGTTTTTGCTGTTATTTACTTTGTTTACATTTTCTGGTGCTGCCAAACTGAAATTTCTTAGAAAAATATAGCAGCTAATAATTCTGTCTGATCATGCGAGCATTTTGTAATTAATGATACATAAATTGAACGCTGGCTTACAAAATTAAATGATAATATTAATAAAAAAAATTATTCATCCAATTTTAAATGAAGAATAAAATTAGTTAATTTGGTTGTAAAGGCGTCAGTCTCCTGCTTGACGTTTCATGGGTTGGATACTTGAAACCAGTGTTGAACTGAGAAGTTGAATTTACTTCCAACATTTTGGTACCCCAAATCTCTTTTGCTATGGAAATTTGTAGAAGATTGTTTTTACTGATGTAGCCCCCTTACCCCCTCAGGGGGTTTACTTTCTTTAAGTAAACACGGGTGTCACAATCCCGAGGTACCCCAGTGATCTATCCTCTTCTTTCTTTTCTTCTCTCCTCTACTCTTCTGCTTTTCCTTCCTTTTCCCCCTCAATGTGGTTGCCTCCTACGAGGTTGAGGGCTCCCCTTGAGCAGCTATCGCCGCTCTGTTGCTAATAGCTACTCTTGGGGACTAAATCACCCACGTGTTTGCCGTGCGTGGAGACCCGTGTCCCTGGAAAGGAGGGTCCTGGTAATTGAGGCCCCCAGAGACCAACACATTACTTTGGCCTCTGCTTCAGGTAAACGGGAGGTGTGCTGTGGTCCTCAGCACATCAATCGGCTTTATGGATCAAGCGATCGGTACATCTGCTGGATGGCTCGTTAAGGGTGGAGGCCATCACAGGGATGTACTGTGAGCGTATAGGATCTGGCTAGCACTGGTGCAGCTGGTCTGCATCCCCTTGTTGGACTCGGTGGTGGGTGGTGCGGTCAGGTCCCGAAATTTTAAATTTATCAAATGGAGAACAAACATTTTTCTTTTCTCCCTCGGGAGCAACTTGTAGACAATCAAAATACGAAATTTTATGTTATAAAGAGGAAGGAGGGTTCCTTTGAAAGTGTATCCCCCTTTCTCATTCAAAAAGGAATATCGGGATTAGTCGGGGAAGTAAAAAGTATCCGTAAGTTGCGTTCGGGTGACCTATTAGTAGAGGCTGCTAACTCCACGCAAGCAGCAATGCTGAATAAGATGCGGTCATTAGCCAACATTGAGGTAACTGTATCGCCTCACAATAACTTGAATTTTTCTCAAGGTGTGATTTCGGCAAGGGATTTGTTGTTCTCGCCGACAGATGAGATTCTGGAAAACTTGCAAAGTCAGAAGGTCTGTGCGGTCAAACGCAGTACTGTCAGAAGAGATGGTAAAGTTATCGAAACTAAGCATCTCATTCTGACTTTTGCGACGCCAGACCTCCCAGACAATATTAAAGTTGCATACCTAAATCTACCTGTCCGGCCTTATATACCGAATCCCTTGAGATGTTTTCAGTGCCAACGTTTTGGGCACTCGAGAAATGCTTGCAGGGGCAAACTGACTTGCGCTCGCTGCGCAGCAGTTGGCCTCGATAATTCGACCTGCAATGCAAAGGAGGTGTGTGTCAACTGTAAAGGTGACCATCCCTCCTATTCTCGTAGCTGTCCTCAATGGGTACTCGAAAAAGAAATAACCACCTTGAAAGTGAAAAATAAAGTTTCCTACCCTGAGGCTAGGAAAATAGTTACCTCTCGGACACCGCAATCTGGATTGAGTTATGCAGCCGCTGCAAGAAAGGTCACCAGAACTATTAGCACTCAAACGGATACCATGTCACTCCCTGTTACAAGATTACCCCAAACATGCATTGAAAAGCCAAAAACTACATCTCCAATCATTAGAAGAGCTCCTTTGGCAAAATCAAGAGGCGTTAAGTCCTCTAAATTAAAATCTGCTAAGGAGGGTTTCCGTAAATCCTCCTTATCCACCCGTAGAGCCATGACCCTGGAGGCTGATGCCGTCTCCCTTCATCCCTCGGATGATAATTTATCGTTCGAGGAAATGATCGAGGACTCGCCTTCCAGCTCCGGGGGAGGAGCTTTTCTATTTAAAAAATAACTTCCTTTGTTTCTTGGAACTGCCATGGTTTAAGATCACATCTTGATGACATCAAGTCTATTTCATCAGCTTATAACCCCGCATGCATAGCACTTCAGGAAACTTTCCTGAAGTCTAACAATAACATTTCTATGCGTGGGTTTCAATGCTTCAGAAAAGACTGTGGTGACGATGGTGCAGTGTCTGGAGGTGTTTGTATATTAACATCCAATAACTTCCCCAGCACTGTCCATCCATTAAATACTACTCTGCAGGCTGTAGCTATAAGAATACATACAACATGCTTAATTACAGTCTGCAGTTTATATTTGCCACCACATGATGTCATCCGCCAAGAAGAACTTGACAATTTAATTGATCAGCTGCCCGCTCCAACTTTGCTAGTAGGTGACTTTAACGGACATAATTCTTTGTGGGGAAGTAGTGATACGAATTCTCGCGGTCGTCAGATAGAGCAGTTTATTTCTGATAACTGTCTCTGTCTGATAAATACCGACGAGAAAACATATTTCCACACACCCACAAGAACATTTCATTCTCTCGATCTTGCCATTTGTACACCGTCACTTCTGCCATTGTTAAATTTAACAGTGGGGAATGATCTGCATAATAGCGATCATTTCCCGCTCGTCATCTCCCAGGCTGGAGGTACTAGTGTAGAACAAAGTCTACCTACGTACGTGTACAGTCGGGCAGATTGGCATTTATTTACACAATTGGCAGTTGTTGATGATAATATGGTAAAGATCGATGATATTGATAATGCCGTTTAAAAAGTCACCGAAACAATTATAGGTGCAGCTGATACTTCTATACCTAAAAGTTCTTCTACAACAAAAAGGCGTTGCAAACCATGGTGGAACCAAGAATGTCAACAAACATATAAAAAACAAAGGAAGTTATGGGAGTTGTTTCGGAGGTACCCCACAACGGAGAATCTTATTGCCTTTAAGAGAGCAAAAGCATTAGCTCGAAGAGCTCGTCGTCAAAGTCAGAAGGAATCCTGGTCTCGCTATGTCTCTGCTATAACACCTTCCACATCCAGCAAGCAGTTATGGAGAAAAGTTAAAGCAGCCAATGGTATCTATACAGAATTTTCAATTCCTGTTTTGAAAACCGGAGCTGCTATATACTCTTCTCCTATGGATATTGCTAACGTCTTTGGTGAAACATTTGCTAGAGTTTCCAGCTCTGACTCTTATAGTCCTTCGTTTTTAAGGACAAAGAGTCGAGCTGAGCAAACACCAATCCGTTTCAACCAAAGACAAGCTTTTCCTTACAACTGCGAATTTCGGATGTTGGAATTGAAGCGAGCATTACAGCAGGCTAACAATACCAGCCCAGGACCAGACGGAATCAGCTATCAAATGCTTCGACATTTAAGTCCAGACTCCTTATTGAACTTATTGCTTTTGTTCAATAGGATCTGGACGGAAAATGCATTTCCATCAATTTGGAGCGAAGCTATAGTGATTCCTGTCCTTAAATCTGGTAAGGATCCTTCAGAACCATCAAATTATCGACCAATAGCTCTGACGAGTTGCCTTTGTAAGACTCTCGAACGTATGTTCAACGCCCGTCTCGTACATGTCTTAGAAGAAAATAAATGTATACATGTCAATCAGAGTGGTTTCCGTAAAGGAAGATCCACTCTTGACAACATAACATATCTGGAAACCCAAATCCGCAACGCTTTCGTGCGGAGGAATCATCTGGTTTCCATCTTCTTCGACATCAAGAAGGCATACGACCGTACGTGGCGATATGGTATTCTCCGTAAATTATATGATTTTGGCATTCGGGGTAATCTTCCGATATTCCTTCAGAATTTCTTACGCTCCCGAGTTTTTAAAGTTCGTATTGGACACCTTTTGTCCAATACTTTTATTCAAGCCGAGGGTGTTCCCCAAGGCTCTATTTTAAGTCCAACAATTTTTAATTTATTCATCAGTCATATTCTTCATCTTTTATCACCTTCTGTATATGGCACAATGTATGTAGATGACCTGCAAATATCTTGCCAAGGTTCGAACATGCGTCTGATTGAGAGACAATTGCAAACATCTGTAAATAAAATAGCTGCATGGTGTGCAGAGAATGGCTTTACACTATCTCCTAGCAAGAGCTGCTGTGTCCATTTCTGCAGGAAGACCAGCATTCATAATGATCCAATTATCATACTCAACAACACACAAATACCCGTGGTCAACGAGATTAAATTTCTTGGTGTGATATTTGACCGAAAGTTGACCTTTCTTCCGCATGTTTTACATTTGCGGAAGAAGTGCGAGCGATCGCTTAATATCCTCAAGGTATTATCTAATACTTCTTGGGGTGCTGATCGCTTGTCACTCCTTCGGGTCTACCAAGCACTCATTTTGTCTCGTATTGACTACGGAAGTGTTGTATATGGATCTGCTAGGTCTTCAGTTTTACGCAGATTGGACACTGTGCATCACTCTGCTTTGAGAATCTGTTCAGGCGCATTCCGCACATCACCCGTCCAGAGTCTTTACGCGATTTGTCAGCAATTGCCTTTAGACCTGAGACGAATGCAGCTGTCTCTCAATTACTACGCAAAGATCATGTCTGATCGACAACATCCTATACGTTCCTTGGCCATTTCTCCTGCATTAAAGAGACTATACGATGCTCGACCATACAGCATCCAACCTTTTCTCACTCGAACTAAACAGCAACTCCATTTGACAGACCTACATGATGTCCGTTTTATTAAAACGGACTTACAATTACATCCACCCTGGTACGATCCACAGATAAATATTATTAATCCATTTGCTCAATATACAAAATCGGACACAACGTCAACAGTTTTTCAACAGCTTTATCTATCTCACCGCTGTCAGTATTCATCATACACGCCTGTATTCACGGATGGTTCAAAAACTGCAGGACATGTTGGCTGTGGCATATTTTATGCTGATACCAGTTATGGTTACAGCCTTTATTCGTCCTGCTCAGTCTATACCGCTGAAGCAACGGCTATCTTTCAAGCCCTTCAGCTTGTGAATACAGAGCAATTTAATAAAATCTGTATATATACTGACAGTTTGAGTGTTTTAGAAGCGTTGAGAAACTATAATAATTGTCATCCAGTTGTGTCCAAGATTTTCGGAGCATTGGATTCCCTTGCTGGCGAGGGTTATGACATCATTTTCTGTTGGATCCCAGGTCATGTAGGTCTAGAGGGAAATGAAAAGGCGGATGCAGCTGCTAAAGCTGCATCGTCCTTACTTCATTCATCTGTCCCTCTTTTCGATGTGAGAAGGGTTGTAAAAAGTTTTGTTAACTCCCTCTGGCAGGAGTTATGGAGTATGCAGGTCACTAATAAATTGTGTGCCATATTTCCATCTCTCATTCCATTATCAGTTTTACCGATACGAAGAGCAGATGTTAGATTAACTCGCCTTCGTATCGGACACACACGTTTCACACACAGACATTTGTTTCTAAATGAATTGAACCCATGGTGTGAAACGTGTGATGTTCCATTTTCTGTCAATCATATTTTAATCTCATGTCCTGTTTTTAACGTTTACCGTTTTATATTTTTTCAAAGTAACATTTTAACTCTATATGATTTAGTGGGGGAGCCACCCCACAGAAATCTTTTTGCCTTTTTAAAGGCGATTGGTTTTCTTTATTTTATTTAAACTTTATGGCCCTGATTTTATAAGTTTTATTTTTACTTTTATTTGATATAGTTTAGGTTTTTAAAATATATATATATATATACATTTATTTTTGTATATTAACCTTTTATTGTTGCGTCTGGGTTTCTCTTAATAATATATTTCCTTAAAAATTTTATTTCTGGCGCAGCTTGTCCTTTTTGGACCTTGCGCCAAAAAACCCAACCCAACAACAACAACGTAGCCCCCTTACTTTAACCCAGTTCAAAATTATAAGGCTGTACAGGACAATTTCTCGGTATTTTTACTCTCGGCTGAGGTGATTTGATTGGTGAGGGCGTTGTTTTTATTATCGGAAGGTAGTGAGTTCAAATCCCGAACTAGCCCAACATTGGCTGAAATGGTCGCTTGGATGTAGCCCCCTTACTTTAATCCAGTTCAAAATTATAAGGCAATGGACTGCACAGGACAATTTCTCGGTATTTTTACTCTCGGCTGAGGTGATTTGATTGG